>WUQG02274169.1:0-19879 GCA_011317285.2 Androctonus mauritanicus | reverse complement strand
CTACATTTTGGTTTACGCAATGGTCGTTTAGAACTCATTGTGGATTAAATAAATAATAAATATTATAAATATAAATTGATAAATATGATTTATAAATATTTTGTAAAGAATAACTCGACAACTGTTCGAAATAGCGAAAAGCTAAGACATTTCATGTATACGTATACATGTATACATGTATGTACAGTATATATTGTATATATACATGTATATATACTGTAACTATTATCTGCAATAAATAAAAAAGAAAAGAGAGTTACATTAGTCTTATAATCTTGCACAGATTAAAAATAAATCTTAGAAATATTTTCTATATATATGTATACATTAACTTTACATGTATACAGGAATAGATAGAATAAAGCACAGGAGCCAAGAAATAGCCATAATGTGCCAGGCGATTGTTACAATACGAGTAATGTTTATGTTAATATTTAGGTGAAAATGACTGACAATGAAGATATTTAACCTACTTTTAATCTATTAATCATTTCCTAAATACGACTAACTTGTCAAAAGCTTCTTATATGTTTCTTCTTCGACATCTACTTCCACTTGACAAACGTACTCTGTGTAACTGAGCCGCCATCTTTACTCACCACTCAGCACCAGAGTTTCTAGTTGATGAGACTGATGCGACACCGATGAACACAAGTAAGATTTTGGAATGCTGCCGATGGATTGCATCGGTGTATTTAGGAACTAATTTCTTTCACCGGTGAAGTCACCGATGAATTTAGGAACACACCGATACTGTCTATCACCCTGTTAGTTGTTAAATATTTTGAATATATCTACATTGTTCTAAACGTTTGTCCTGTAAACTGATATACAGTATTTGAAAATTACTAAATGCAGTATAAAAAAATATATAATGCATTTAGTAATTTTCAAATACTAAATGCATTATATATTTTTTATACTATGAAAAGTTGTTTGCTTCCAAAACAAATCTAATAAAAATTTAAATATTTTAATAGGTTTTCATTCGAATCCGTCCAGCAGAGGGCATCCTATATTCAGACCGTCAAACGACTTTTTTTTGTTAATGCATAGGTTGTAACCAGATGGTCGGTTGTCGCTGAGCGGATTTTAAAAAAGGAAAAAAGAAAACATAATGGTAATCGAGAAATATTATATATATATAAATTATTGTTAAAAACTTACTGTTTAAAAATATCTGATTGGTTCATTTAAAAGATTTTTATTTCTACCATCTGATAAAGGAAAAATGGCATCGTTAAGTCGGAAAAATTGCTATGATTTTTTGTAACCGCCTGTATCTGAATGATAGTAAGTATAACTAGGAATAACAGCCTGAAATGGTAAGTAGACATCTTAGTTAACACTATGAATTGCTTATTGATGAATTAAGCAGGATAAAAACAATGTTTGTAAAGCCAATAGATTTAGGGAGGAGACTCCCCTCTCTATTTACAAATTATGTCGGTTGATGCACGGTTTACTTCTGATCGATTTAAATAATTACTGCGTGATAATCAAATATAAGCATAAGTATGCTCTCTCTTAACAGTTAGAATATCATTATAAATGCCACCATTTGAAACGAAATTATTAAAGGAATTCTATATTAATTTATTTAAAAATATAAAACTCATAGTAAGTAAATAGATAACAAGATTATCTATAATTAATTTAAGATATGTATTCGTATCAAAATTAATCAGAACAAACAGACATTGCCACAGTTTTGTATATTTATTTATATGTATATATTAGTATGCAGGTGTGTATGATGTTTCTACAGTGTATTCTGTTTCATCCAGCATTTGTCTGCAGATGAATATAAAGTACACTCCCGATTATCCGGGAGCATCCAGGAATGATGTTTGTTTATCAATGCTTTATCTTTGATACCATATCTGAGAAAATATTTATAAACGCCTCATGCTCTTTTTTTTGTATTATATTTTTGGTAATGGTGGAAAAATTCAATCACAAATATTATTTTTATTATTTATTGCTGCCGATAAACGAATATAAGTATAGATATGCAATATATTATTTAATGATTAATTAATTCATTTAATATTAAATGCATATTGTACATCATTACCATATTTGAATATTTTGCAAATTATCCGGGGTAATTTACTTTCCGACTATACTGTTTAATCGGGAGTCTACCCTAACTTTAAAATTGCATCCGAAACTTCTCTATATGGTTTCATTTACAAAAAAAAATTAGTTATGACAATATATTTATATTGTATATAATATATTTTTATTTTTTTCTTTTATTTTACCCAGGGAAAGCAAGATAGTTCTTATCAAAGAAATTTCAGTTAAAGAAATCTCGAAGTTCCGTACAGAATAATTTAGGATAAATATATAAATAAAGTTTTAATTTAAAGGAAACTATTCATTAAAATGTATGACCGAAAAGAACATTTATATGAGAAGCGTGAAAGGTGATGAACAACATCAACGAAACTTCAGTGAAAAATAACAGAGAAGAACAGAAATTCAAGATGAAGTCATCTATATTCTCTTCAGATATAAAATTCTGATGTTATCTAAAAGATTTATTTATAAAATCCAATTTAATGTTACTTTTGAAATGTGATGTGTTTTACTTGTGATTATTATTTGTAAAATGTTGTTATAACAATCATACACTTGCTAGCATTTCTGAAAAATGTTTTCTCTGTAATTTAATTATTAAATAGCTTTTCTTGGAATAATATTTTTATATATAAAAGTTGACGAAATATTAATTAATAATTGATATATTTAATAGCATTAAACTGTTAATGTTGATTTATTTTCAGATATTGCCGACCAAAGTAAGAAGTTTATATGTGGAACATGTCAGAAGAGATTCCTCAGAAAACACCACTTAGAAGCGCACTCGAGGATTCACAGCGGAGAGAAGCCTTTTGAATGTAACATCTGTAATAGAAGATTCACTCAAAGTAACAGTTTGCGAATTGATATGAAAATACATTCGGGTGAGAAACCCTATCAATGTGACATCTGCAAGTACAGATGCGTTGACAAAACTAATTTGATAAATCATCTTCGAATTCATACAGGTGAAAGGCCATATTGCTGCCAAGTGTGTGGTAAAAGTTTTTCCACTAAGAGTAATTTAACCAAACATTTCAGAGTACATACAGGTGAAAAGCCTTACAAATGTGAAAGTTGTAATAAAAGTTTTACCAAGAAAATTTATTTGAATCATCACACATTAAAGTTACACTAAGAAAGCAGGCATTTTTATATCAAATTTTCACATATACTCTTTTATTTGTCCGCATTTTATTTAGAGCTGATTTACATGTTTAATTATAATAATAAATTATATAATTTATAACTTTCGAAAAATTGAAACACAGAATGATGATAAATGTTTTTTTTTGTAACGCTATGTTTTTGTATCTGCTTGGAATCTTTTATTAAATATAATCTTGAAGCAGATTGTTGTTGAAATATTTTCATCCCCTCTGTAACTATGTTCTGGTAGTTATTTTACCATTGGTTATTATTATGCAGACAGGTATTAAAATATGTCAAGTTGTGGTTATTAAAGTTTGAGAGTATTCTCAAATATTTTTATTTTAAATTTTTTTCAAATTTTTATACAATAAAAATTTGAAAAAAAAATTTCAGCTTTACTTCTGGGAAAGTAAATAACAATTTTAAGAATTATTGATATCCACAAATCAGCCAACTCTTCCTTTATTGATTCGGGTATCGAGATTTCCGATTTTATTCGTCGAAGTTTCGAATTTCCACGATATCGAACTCTTTTCTTTTTAACGTGAATGATAGTTTTTCCTGCATCAAGTTATAAAATTACCACGTCACAGATGTGATGATATGTGTTGGTCACAAGGTAACTTCCACTTTAAGAACTGTTTACATGATCCCTAATGTTAATTAATTAATGTATCCTATTTACCAGCTTTCGATGTCACGAACTTTTTTGAGGATCCATTCGAGTTGGTAAAATCGAGAGTCCACTGCATTATTTATATATTTAAATCGTGAACAATTATGTTTTTTAATTATTTAAATGATTTTATTTAGTATTAAAAAATAAATAGACTTGTATATGAATTATAGAAGTTTATCTTCTAAAACCTTCCAAATTATATGGGATACAAAATATTAACCTAACAAACAAATATACAGTTAAGAAAGATGAAACCATACGAAATAAATTCAATAGCGCGATAGTGCC
Source organism: Androctonus mauritanicus (assembly GCA_011317285.2). Taxonomy (NCBI): domain Eukaryota; kingdom Metazoa; phylum Arthropoda; class Arachnida; order Scorpiones; family Buthidae; genus Androctonus; species Androctonus mauritanicus. The sequence goes on along the minus strand of WUQG02274169.1, from coordinate 15,672 downwards.
AAATAAGGATAGGTTTAAGTTGTGTCATAGACATATCGTACATGAGATATGCTTTACCTGAATAAGTGAACCTTTACTACGTGGCCACACTGCCGCGTGGAAAGGTTCATTTAGGCAAGTATAGCTGTAATGTAAAGCTTCACGTAACGTAATCCATTCATTTAGACAAGTATAGCATTACTACGCGGCCATCTGACAGTTATTAGGATGGAGTTGAATGGATCGAGCCTGGATATCTGAAATTACAAATAAGACATAGTGCCAATACAACACGCTTTCTTCCTACCGACAACTCGATCATCTCGTCGATTCGCTTTTATTATTGCATCGATGGCGGCAATCTTAGGTATGAAGATTCAGTACAGTGGTAAGTCGTTAACCCCAAACAGTTTTCGACTTACAATGATTGGTTTAGAATTAACTCGGCATCATAAATGAGAACTGTAGTAAATTATAAAGATTCAAAATTTATAGATTTATATTTTATCTCTGTAGTCTTTTATAGATCTATAAATTTATAGAAATTTATAAATTATAGTGGATAAATCACAATTTTCGGACAGTTTTTCCAATAATGCAAATAAACCAAAAATTTCTCTTACAAATCATAGATACAGCAGGTATTTTAATGTAATCTGAGGGAGATCAGATAGAAAGCAAACAAATATTTTTCGATATAAAAAGAATACTTATATTCACACCAAATCATATTCAGTTACGGTATATTAATGCATTACTAAATTTCTGATTAAATTATTGATTATTAATATAAAATGTATAATTGGTTACAGGCTTATAGCTCTGTCTAATTTACGATATGATAATAATCATGTCATGATATAATTTAGAATATATGATAAATGTCTCATTTTAACATATTTTTAAATGCTGCCGTATACTTAGAATTTTATATTATATTAGCATTTGTAATAGTGAATTACTAAATTTAATTTGGTCAATTTAACATTATTGAATTTCATAATTGTTTGTTTAAATTTCAGATATTGGCATATTTTTTCAACAGATGACGCCACTTTTCACTCAATAAGAGTACTAACTTGCGGGGAACAAGCCCTTTCATCGGATGCCTACTCGTGTGGAAGAGTCAAGTGGATTGCGGAGGCGGGACTCGACGGGCTGGGCCCGAACTTACGATAAACATTTTCAAGGGGTGGAGACTGAAACCCGAACCTGAGTCCTCCTTAGAGCAAAGCCGAAGCTACACATCTATTGGCCGGGTGGGAACCGATATTAGCTTTGCTCTATTGACAATACAGCACTTAAAAATGCTGTATTGTATTGTATGCATTAACAACTTATTGTAGGCGCTCCGATGGCCGAATGGTAACGCTGTCAGTGTGCCACGCAGGACGAATTGAGTTAGTGTCTTGGGTCTGGTAACTACTGAAAAGATATTTCGATGTGCAGAACCCAGCCAGCCATCCCAGTCCTTCAAATCCGGTCCCCCTCCACGGGTGTCAGTGTAGTCCGAGATTGGAACTGTTCATCCCCTTAGTAATCTCCCTGATTGGAAATAGGCATAAAAGATCTAATTATTGTAAGTTATTTTTAATCCGTGTAATTTTTATAAATAATGAAATATTGTTCATTAACTGTAATTAAATTATATTTTTTTGCTAACTGTAGCATAATAGCTACAAGAATTTGCTATATATATATTTTTAAAGTAGCAAATTATAATATTTTTTATTGAATAAATACAAAAAATATGAAAAGATTCATAATTGAGAATGGCAATTTTAGCCATTCTCAATTATGCTTTCTCATACGCTGATCAACAATACTGTGTTTATATGAAATAGTAATATTTTTATCTTTTTTATGATTATTAGGTATAGACTGCTTTTCTTTTTTTCGGAGAATTTTTTAAAGTTACTTATTATAGAAACTCAGTTAAGGAATACATGTAAATTGAAAAGATTCTGTGAAAATGCCTTTTGCTATGCATAATAGTGCATATTTTCTAACATTTATACATGAACTGTTATGAAAATGCCAGAGATATGCGACGGATTACATACTTTTGTATGCTATGATAAATAATGTTTATTTCCAAGATAATCTAATATGTTGAAATATTTTGAAATTTTCATTCGAATACGTCCACCAGAGGGCGTGCTATATTCAAACCGCCTAGAGAATTTTTTTAAATCGTATACGTTCGACTGAAGACAATGAAAATAAGAAACTGTAATAGTAGATATTATCGTTCAATTAAATTTTTATACATAAATAAAAATTTCTCATAATTTATGATTAACCGTTGAAAATTATCTAATTTGTTCAGTTAAAACATATGTATAATCTGAGAAAGGAAATGCATGGTTAAGCCGGAAGAAACTGTCATGGTTCTTTGGAACCGTCTATACCTGAATAACGATATTTATAGGTAGAAATTTGAGCGATAAAAGTAAGTAGATATCCTAATTAATGTTATTAATTGCTAACAAACGTATTAAGTAGGATAGAAATATTTATAAAGTTTTATCGATTTGAGAGAATGGTAAGAGATATTGTCAGAAATTAAATTCATTAATGTATTTCTTACTTCTGATAGACATGAACAGTTATCGCATGATAACTAAAATATTGGTGCATGTATGCTCACTTAAAAATGTTACAAAATCAGTAAAATTGCAACGATTTGAAACGAAATTATCTAGAGATAGATAATTTCTCTAATAATTTCGTTTATATATCAGATATGTAAAACTGTTCTCGAATCCCAAGAGAAATATTTTCAAAGGGTTCAAATTAATTTTGGATTTTCTCATAAAAAAGACAAACGCAGCAGCATTCACTTGGGAAATAACACATAGAGGAGAAATTAATCAAATTTATCGGAAATTATCAATAGTTGGCCTAGCAAAGTTTACCATCTCCTTGTTAGAGGCGTTATCTGAAAGATTTATAAATACATCCCATTTTTTTCTATATTTCATTTTATATAATTATAGAAAAAATTAATTAAAGAAAATTATTAAAAAAAATTATAATAAAAATATTGCTATCATTTCTTACTGCAGGTAGAGGAATTTCTGATTTCCCTTTTCAATAAATAATAGAATATTTGAATATGTATTTATTTATGCAGTTCATTACTCCGTATAGAATCCATATTGCCAATAATTCCGGTACTTTGCCGATCATCTGGGGAAATTAATTTCCCGACTACTGGTTAATTCACAGGATACTCTAACTAAAACTGCATTGAAAACTTCCCTAAATGCCTGCATCTACCAACAGAAAAAAATTAAATATAACAATATATTTACTATTTATGTATAATGCATTTCTAATAATGAGATTTCATTAACAATAACAATAAAATTCACTTCTTATGGGCCAGTCGAATCGCTGTGTGAAAAACCTTTATATCTTGGAGGACACCAAGATGTTAAGGAAACAAGATAATAACGGACAGCTCTATTTTTTCAGGAGAGTCCAGGCCCGGCCTGTCGAACCCCAATCTTTAACCTTTGCGTTGACTCTTTCATGGGTGCTGGCTAGCCTGTCTTGGACTGTATAAATTTCCGCCACTAGATAAAAAATATCCCATAAGAATATGGTATCTTAAACGAAACTATTTTAACCTAATCATTTCGTAAGGCATTAGAAGTGAATAGATTCAATATTTGATGCGATCATTTCTGTTTTGTTTTTTCGGGCAGATTGATCTCGTGGAACCGATCGGATTTCCATTGTAGAAGATTCGGGTTCGAGTGTAGGGTCCCACCATTTGAAAATATTTATTATCATCCTTGCCCTGACCGTCGATTCCCGTCCTCCACAATCGCCACTTCTTTGCAGGTAGAGGAAACCTGTCGAAAGTCTTGTTTCGTCCTGTCACATATTATTCTTAGAGAATAGAATGTAGCGTCATCTGTCGGTAAAAAATCGTTTCTATTTTAAAAATTCTAGATTCGATTACAATTTAAACAGATTAGGTTAGGTAGGTTAAGTCGCCATACCTGATAAAGGATATACTTTATCTCTCAGTGGACACTATAGAGCTCATCATAGGCTGGACAATAACCATCATGGAGTCAATTGTATGGTTCAAAGAGTGGTTTCAACCACTCTTTCAACCATCCGATAACTACACCCGTACATCTTTTGAAACACTGGAGGTGTGGGACCCTGATTTGAATCCGAATTCTCCAAGGTAAAAAGCCACGCGGCTATCCAGCCGAGTAATTTTAATCTGGTTTACAGTTTTGATTATTACTCACTTGATTTCCTCTTTATAGAAATATTTTTTACAAAATATTTTGGTTTACAAAACAATAGATAACTATCTAATGTGTAAAAATTTCTGTAATGCGTATGGATATATTTAAAGGATATTTATGATATACATTGTACAAATTATGATTTTGATTTTTAAACTTTCGAAGATAAAGGACATATTTAGAAAATAAACAAACAATTCCTTTAGCTGACTTTCCACTTTTGTCGGTTCAGATCGCAATTTAGAACTGATTATTATTTACTTGCTTTTAAGTGACGCTTTACTCATAATTTTAAATGAAGCAAATACTGTTATAGAATCGAGTTAATCCATGTATTTTGTACGATAAATAAAAAAATAAACTCTACTCAAATTTTTTTATCTTTCACCAAATTCTAAATTTTAATAGATGATAGCTACTTCAAACGCTAAATTATGCTAATTACTTTGCATTTCTATTTCAAAAAAAAAAGGATAAAGACATTATTTCAAAATTAAAAATGGAATTAATTGCGATGTGCACTTGAATTATTAATCCCAACTGTCTCTTTAGCATTTAAAGAAAATTGAATTGGTAGTTTTTCGAATGTTTTTAATGATCTGAACATATCGCGAAATAGCTGAATTTACCAATTTTAATAAAGTTTTTTTTTCTCTGCACTGGAAACGATTTTGCGAATATAAAAATGATACGAGTCGCAAATGATTTTAATTGCTGTAACATAAACCGAGAACGGAAAACTTCCAAAAATTAAAAATTGCACACAAAGAGCTATAAAAAGAAGAAGGAAAAAACAATTCAGCCGAAAGTTTTAGCAAGAAATCATTTAATTTAATTAATGCTAACTTTTATTACTTTAATGGAAACAAGCTTTAATTTTTTATGATTCAATAATAAAAAAATTACAAAAATAAATATTATGTTACGCAAAATTAATGTATTGTCATTACTTATATTACATTTGACTTTTAATAATAATAATAATAATAAAATATTTTGGTACTTCAATAAAATTCGTCTGATATACTGTGATAAGGATATCTCAAATATATGTATATATAAAAAAAATCCAAGAAAATTTAGAACTAAGTTAGTAAAGGAACAAGTTTTTTTAAATTCAAAGAAAATGTATGAAAATGAATATCGCCTTACACATTTGCACATAACCATATCATAAATGGAAATTTAAGAACCAGGAAAAAGTGCCTCAGAAAGTATTACTGAAGTTATAGGCATAAAATATAAAGTTGTTAAACGAAAAGAACTTAAAAAATGTAAACTGCGAATAAAAGAAGAAAAAAATTATATAGTTCAAGTTCCAATGAAGAATTTTATAACAAAAAATATATAAGGAAAATTTTATGTAAAATGTGTTTATTCATTATTATTTTATCTCCATTCTTGCGCATTTTATCTAATTTTTGAAGAGACAGTAACAATAATAATTGAAAGTAATCGATGCGAGATATTTTAAGCTATGTTATTTATTGTTGGAACATCTCACATTCCAATTAGCGAATCAACCCCTCGCCTATGTTTATGTTTTCAAGTCCCCATCTCAACATACTTCTTTAATTGTAGTGAAAATCTGTTGTTCTTGTTAGAATAAAGTGTCTCTTCTTACAGTTAACACGTGTTCTCCTTTTCTCTCCAACATATCCCCTACATTCGATAGCAAGATCATCGGTATAATCTGTCCTCATACAACAACAGGTTATGGGTCCAGGATCCTAAAATCTGAAACTTGCATATCGATGAAGTAGGAATTATATTCTTTGTTTTTGTCTCTTTCTAAAGTGGGTGAATCAAGTACAAATACAAGAAGAGTGGACAAACAATCCGAATAGAAATGTTGGGAAAAGATAATTTTGACACGTGGAAATTACAAGTGGAAGTTGTTCTAATAAAAAAACGATACATATAGAATTATGTGAACGGAACAAAAGTGAGACCTGTCGAAACGGATGAAGCCTCCAGCTGCATGGGACGACTCGGACAGAAAAACCAGGTCAGATCTAATTTTAGCTATAAATCCTTCGGAATTAAAATTAAAAATTAAATTAAATATTGTAAAACATCGCACGAAGTTTGGCTAAAATTACTTAATGTTTATCAGTCGAAAGACCTGCAAAGAAAGCAACTTTATTAAAACAATTAATTCTAAATAAAATGCAAGAAGATGAAAATATGCATGATCATATATCAAAATTTTTCGATGCTGTCCACAAACTACAAGATATGGAATTATATATAGTTGATGATCACCTAACAATCTTAGTATAGTCTTCCCGAAAGCTACGAAAACTTTAGGTGCGCAATAGAATCACTTGATGATTTACCTAAACTTGAAACCTTAAAGATTAAAATATTATAAGCAATAAATTTATAGAAATTGCTGAAAAATCAAAATCTGAAACCCAAAAATTAAATGAAAAACTAATTGATGCAGGGGAAACGCAGGAAAGTGACACCTCATCTGAAACTATCGTGTCACAGATTAAACGAGGTCAAGATCGCCCTAAGATGTTAAAAACAGGGAGAAAAGGAAGACAGAGAAAAATTTATAACGACGTACAAACAGACCGAAATGCAATAATTCGACTAGAAAACTCTGAAAATAGAGAAATAGCAAATATGGCTTACGTTGCAGATCCAGAAAATATCAAAGACGCATTATCCGGTGAAAATGCATCGGAATGGAGAAAGGCGATGGAAAATTTGCATAAAGTAATAATTAAAAATAAAACTTGGAAATTGGTCGATCGCCCAAAAAATAAAAAAGTTATCGATTGCAAATGAGTACTGAAAACAAAATATAATGCAAACGGCACTATTGAACAGCTACTAATCTCCTGGTACTTATGCTTTCGCTACTAATTTAGCTATTGAAAAGCTAGATTAGTAGCCAAAGCATAAGTACCAGGAGATGACTTTCAAGCAACCTTTGCACCTGTTGCAAGATTAAGTTCAATTCGACTCCTAATAGCATTACTGTAGCAGCAGAACTTAACTTAAAAGTTCTTCAATTAGAAGTTCCAACGGCATATCTCAATGGCGATCTAGAAGAGAAAGTTTTTATGGAGCAAACTGGAAATGCTTAAAGAAATTCTCAAACAAAATCCGAGAAAAGAAAATAGCGATAAAGTATGTCTTATGAAAAAAGCTTTATATGGTCTACGACAATCTGGTAGACAATGGTATAGAAAATTGGATCAAAAGTTAAATGAAGTAGGATTAAAACCAGCTAGTGCTGATCCATGTGCATGTATATACGTTAAAACAAAAGGAAAATATCACATTAGTCCCAGTTTATGTAGACGACATTATAGTGGCATCGAATGATACACAAAAATTAAATGATTTAAAAGAAAAATTTAGCAATCAATTCGAAATGAAAGACATGAGACTAATTCATTATTGTTTAGGCATTGAATTTGAACATAATGAAAGTAAGGGAAATAGCAAATTAAGCAAAATGATGTCTCCTACAACAGAAAACGAACAAAGAAATATGAAAAAGTATTCTTTTCAAAGTTTAATTGGATCCTTAATGTATCTGGATACAACTACTAGACCTGACATAGCATACGCAGTCAGCGCATTGTCTAGATATAATACATGTTATGGTATGCAACATTGGAAAGCAGCAAAAAGAGTTTTACGTTATTTAAAAGATACATCCGAAAATGGATTATCATTTCAGAAAACAGGCAAAAAGCTGATAGGATATGCAGATGCCGATTTGGCATCAGATTTAGATGATAGAAAGTCTTATACCGGATACATATTCAAATTAGCAGGAACAACGATCAGTTGGGAAGCAAAGAAACAGCAAACGGTAGCACCATCTAGTACTGAAGCAGAATATATGGCATTAGCCGAAGCTGCAAAAGAAGCAATATACCTCAGAAAATTTCTGATCGAGATCGAATTTCAAGGAAAAGATGATAAAATAATGATTTTCAACGACAATCAGAGTGCTCAATGTTTGGCAAAAAACATCCAGTTTTTCATTCCAGATCAAAACATACAGATATTAAACATCATTTCGTACGAGAAGCGAATATGAGTAACGAATAGAAATAAGTTATCTTTCGTCAAGCGAAATGCTTACTGATATTTTAACAAAAGGATTGTTTAGGCCAAGACATCAAAATCTAGCAAAAAGAATTGGAATAATTGGAAAATTAAAGGTAACAGTCAATCAGAGAATGTGGAATGAGGGAGGGTGTTGGAACATCCTACATTCCAACTAGCCAGTCAACCCCTCGCGTGTGTTTATGTTTTCTAATCCCCATTCTCAACATCTGGTGCAAATTACTTCCTTCTTTAATTGTAGTGGAATTCTGTTGTTCTTGTTTGGATAAAATGTCCCTTCTTGCAGTTAACACGTGTTCTCCTTTTCTCTCCAACATGTCCCAACATTCGATAGCAAGATTCTGTCCTCATACAACATTTATATTTGTTTATTTTTAATATATTATTTAACGATGATGAGTTATTAAACAGCACTTTAAAAAAAATTAAAAACAGGCAATACATTATTTTTAATCATTAAATATAATTTATTATTAAATATTTATTAACTAATAAATTCTAAAACAGTAAGATATTTATTTTGTTTAATATTTAATATATAATTTAAATGCAAAAAAAATAAATAAAAAATAAAAGGAGAGCTTACAAGTAAAGAGAAATACATTTACAGAAACATTTTTTTATAATTAAATTTTAGAATTTTAATTATTTAAATACTAAAAATATAAAAATTTATATATAACTTGAATTATTTAAAAATACTATACTTAATTCTTAAACGGGCCAACATTGAAAAAACAGGAGAAAACTAAAAACTGTAATTGTACTACGTAGATAATGAATGATGTAACGTTATTTGTCCTAAAAAAATTTTTATTTCTATTTTATAAAGTGTTACATGGATGGTATCTATGTGTATCACTGCCTGGTTAGTGATATCAACTCTCCAAAAAATTATATATTTTTAAAGATATTTCAATTGCAGTGAAACTGTTCAAAATATGGTATGATGCACGAAGGAACATCACACGCTTTGTAACCAATTACAGTCCTTTTTTTGTTGAACAAGGGCGGCACCTTTTTCTGCTTCATAATTCAACTGGAAAATGTTTTCCATCTTCTTACCTAACTGAATTTGGAACACCCAACTGAGCATTGGTTTTCTGAAACTTTTTATATTTATATTTTTCTGCTCTGAGCACAAGTATAACAGAAAGTCCAACAGCTAGTACTAAGTGACCAGTGTGAAAAGAAAATTCTAGAAAAATTCCAGAAATTCGCCTAAACTATACACTAAATGGCGTTAGTGACTACTGTGGTACAAATGTGATCTATAGCCTATTAAAAGCAATTTTTTTTTGTTGGTACATATTTATACCACTGCCTGTTAAAGGGCTAAATTTAAGTTCTAGTACAATTCTATAACTATCATTGTTATAGAACAAATTCTACATTTTTTTTTATAATTCTAGAGCTAATCTAGTACTATAAAAAATACTATATATATATTAAAAATTCTGAATTTTTTAACAAATTAATATTATTTAAATGAGAATTTCATTTCGCGAAAAAATAAACAAAAATCATCGATAAAAATTATTTTTCTAGAAACAAAACTAAAGTGTCGCCATCTTGGAGTATAAATTCAAAATACATTCAATTATTAATAATAAAAATGCATAAATATGTCTTCATTCATTATTAAACAATATATATTTAATTTTTAATTAAATTTATTAAAAAATAATAATGTATGTATATATTTATTTATGTATTAAATTGTTAAATTAAATAATAATATGGATTAATAATTTTGTATATAATCTTTGGTAAAATTTAAATTTTAAAGTCGCACATAAATTCAATATTAAAATTCGGTCTAGTTTCGACTTTAAAGAGCCTTTGATCTCTGCACGAATCGAAGATTTTCGACAAGCGTATCCTGCATTTGATTTATATCTCTCGTTCGCATCCAGATGAACTATTATTCATTCAGATCGATTGGGTCACTTAGAGGGAGTTTTCAACACTCTGCTACGTAAAATCATTGCAGATCAAAGATCAAACTTAATTGGATATATGTTATTAAATGCGCACTCTTCATGCTTTGCATCATAAACATACTATATATACAACAATTAAATTTTAATTTAATGTATATAAATTTTGAAGTTTTGATTTAATCTAAAAATTTATTTATCTTATTATAAAAAATTTTTTTTGGATTTAAATATTTAAAATAAATGAGATTAAATCGTAAAATATAATTTTTTTAATCAAATATAAGTCAAAAAAATATTTTTTATAAAATTAATCGACATTATTATTACGTAACAATGTCGATTCTATGATATTAACCAGTAAGAGAATAGGCATCTATCAACATTATTACGTAATCAATTTATTTGAAATTGATTACGTAACAATATTGATAGATGCGTATTCTCTTATTGGTTTAAATCATAGAACCAATTAGCAATTAGTTACTTCTTGCAACGTAACAATAGCTTATGACGTAATAATAACCTATTAAAAAAATTACTTTTGTTCGTTTTACTTATCTCTTACCAGGTTAGTTTTTATAGTAACAATGAAGTGACTATGTTATTATTTTTTTACTGTAATTATTTAAGGAATGTAGAAAAATTTTAAGTAATACGCTTTATTTTCACTTCTTAACGAATATGTTATTTTAATGACGTTGTTTATATTAAAAATACTTTCAAGAAGAAAACAATTATATCTGTTTATTGTCTACTTCATTTTCTAACTATGCATGGCGTAGAAGGACTTGAAGGTGAACATAAATAATAAGAACTCATCGGCGTATAAACAAAATTGTGCAAAACACAACTTAAATGTAAACAATTTCGGTTAAACAATTTTAATTTTTAGATTCTGTTTAGAAGTGCGGAATAAAAAGTAACAATAAAAATCGCATAATTCCCTTAATTATGTTTAAAAATAAAATTATACTTAATATATACGTTACAAGCTGCTTAATTTACTGAATTATGTTGTTTGTAAGAATAATTTTCAATTAATATCTAGAATATCATACAAAAGCGATCATTACTTACAGAATTAGATGTTCCCTGTTTACATGGTTAAGGAAATGTTTGTGATTACTGAGAAATTTTAAATGTTTTGAAGTTGATGAATTTGTAGAATTAAATTTTAATAAATTTAAATCTAAATTATTTATAATTTCTGTTTAATATATTCCAATAATGTTTCTAATTTTATCAAATAATTTATTATTATTAAATTATATTTTCGAACCATTCCATTAAGAGTATTAATTTACAATTGAAACAGCATAATAAAGAATAAATTTCTTCTTCTTTATTACGTAAAATTTCGTTCTTACGTAATAAAGAACAAATTTGTTACGTAATAAAGAAAAACTTGCTACGTAATAAAGAACAAATAATTTATTATTATTAACTTATATTTTTGAACCATTCCATTAAGAGTATTAATTTACAATTGAAACAACATAATAAAGAATACATTTTTTCTTTATTACGTAAGAATCCATTGTTACGTAATAAAGAACAAATTTATTCTTTATTGTGTAACGGTGAATTTTTAAGATTAGATGTAGCAGAGTTATATATATGTTTGTACAACTCTATGTGGTGATAACTTACTAAAATAATTATCAGGAAGACTTGAACATGTTTCTCTGATTTCTAAGTGGAAAAAAATATATATATATACGTTGTTTAAGTGATATGACTCCACACTATTTTAATATTGACGAAAAATTCATTAAAGTAATGGAAATCTAAAGAGCTTCAATATGTGACAAAGTCGTAGAACAGAAGTTTCTACAAAGTTTCTTAATATCAGTAGTGTACTTTAAAGTTTGATAAATCTCGTAAAATTGCATTCTGTTAAAGAGTATTTAGCGTTGAGAAAGGATTATAAAAATATTTGTAAAAAAAAAAATCGTTTAGGACATCGGTATGGCTTAAGTACCACAAGAGAAAGAATTGGCTGCTAAACAACAAAGATCTAACGAAAAATGTTATCTTGACATAAACGACGTCATTTCCGAAATCCGATAGAAGCTTACTTTAAAAAGTGTGTGTGTGTGGTTCAGTTGAACAGATTTTCTTCAAGTTTGAAATGAAAAGTATTAAACTGTGGTTCTGTAATTGCTCAAACTGCCAAGAGTGAGACGATAATAAGCATTTTTAATTGATGGAATTTTGACATTAGATTTTTTAAGAATTTTTATCCAGATATGTTGCAGTGAACCATAGTTTATTATTGAATTAAAAAGTTTTATATATTTGATAATTTCTTCAGTTAACTCTACACCTTTATTTTTCTTTACATAATCAAGCTAATCTCTAGTTTCCTACACGATCAGCAATACGAAATTTATAAAATTATCTAAAGAATGCCAACTTAATGAAGTAATTTTAAGTAAAACTTGTAATATAAAGTTTTCTTTTACAAAAACTTGCTTTGTTAATTAGGATCTTTTCGGATGCATGAGACAAATAACACGATAATGAAGTTTATCACGTCACTGCTGTTATCATAAAATGATTTTACTGTTTTCTTACATATTTTTTTGTGGAATAAATAAAATTAGTGAAGTATTCTTTTTTTTTTTTTTTTACATTATGGTGCATTAATCATTCTGCAACGTGTGAAATTAGATCACTGATAAGTTTTTATTATCATTTTTTTTTTGTTGTACTTATATCGCGATTTTTTTTTTCCTAGTTAAATCTTAAGAACGATAACGTTATTAAAGATATTTGAGGCTAAAAACATTTTAATAATTGAAGGAGGGGGAACATTATGATTTTGAAGTAGTATAACTATAAAAATTGCAATTTAATTTGTAAAAAGATAAAGATGCACTTGATAAAATAAACACTTGTTAAAAACTTTTGTGAAAAATCTAATATTGTACGATATAACAAAAACACTTAAGTTCTAAACATTCTATTAAAGAAAAGGTTGAAAATTTATAAATTTTAATAAAAATATAGCTTAGAAATTGTGATTCTCAAAGAAAGTTTCTAATGATAAATAAAGTAACTCGGGAGAAGATGGTACAGTTAGCAATAAGTTTATTTATCATGAACATGTGGAGTGGAAAAAAATATGCAAAATTATATCAATATATATCTTGCTTATTAATTATTAACTGGGAAAATAAAAAAATGCTTTTTTGAACGTGTAAAGGTAAAAAGGGCAATTAAATTAAACGAAACAAAACTGATATCTTTCTTCACCATTTGGGGAAGATGTCAGTTACCATGGGGGAAGATGGTACAACACATGAAGTTTGCAAGAGCAGGGAAAACACTTTTAAAAGAATATTTTATATGTATATGACACTTACAGAATGCGACTTTGCAATGCAAAAGAAAAAAGAATGTAAGAAGGCATACTATTCCCTAGCATTTTTTGCAGTGGAATTGTCTTTACTACAAATTTCATGCAGCCATTTCTTGCATTTAATGCATTCAATCCAGTCACATTTTGTTCCCTTCTTATGGTAATAATACCCCTTACACTCAACACAAAAATCCTGATATTCAGCATCTTCGCCATCACTACTGCCTACCACAGTATCCTAAATTGAAGACGATGATGACGATCTCAACTTTCTATTTCTCAAAACTCAATCTTCCCCCATTCTTGTCTTCCCCCGAGTTACCTTATCGGTTTTTAAATTTCTAGAGTATGAAATAAAATAAAAATTTTTAAAGAAATGATGCTGTTTAATAGTCTAAGGTATTGGTTACAAATAATGTTTAAAAAGTAGTTTAAGAACCTATAATTCTGTTAAAGAAAATAATTATTTTAAAAACTAAAAATTTCACTTGAAAAATATAATTTATAGTTACCAACACCGAGACTAGTTTATAGTTCAAAGTGATGTTGAAAATCTGTAAATATTTTATTATCAGCACATTTCCCTATTTAAAAAATCTCATTCAGCAAAATTATCATGATAAGAATCATAAAAATGCAGCATAAACGTATAGTTTGTCTTTAAAAAATTTTTTTAAACAAATATTTAATGATTTTGAAGAATATTATACGTTTGATTGATTTATAATTAGTGGAAAAACGAAGAAAATATTCGGTTTATAAGACCAGAATCGTACAAAATATAATATTTTTTTTTTTATTATATTTTGATGAAAGTTGGAAAAGTTTAAAGTAATTAAGCAAATCAATATGCTTTCTTATTCTGTTTGGCCAAGCGAAACTTGCTCTTCTCGCATGTCGAATCTAAAGATCACATCATGCAATGTTTTTCCTTTTGATGAATGCTTCACATTTTCTTTTCTGTCAGAAAACGTACACAAAATGAGGATAATATTTGTAGAAAAGTTCATAATGGTCTTCATAATATTAAGCAGCAAGTTAGTTTTTTTTTTTTTTTATATAGTGATGCGAACTTAATACGAAATCTGTTTTACAGATAATTTATATGTATATAAAAAAAAAGAAATTTTCTTTAAAAATAAAATTTTATCGTTTTTGCTTAAAAAAACGCATAATTTTTCTTACAAATCTAAAAAGATTCGTATGTAAATTCGATTATTTAACATCGGTTCTTGAGTAATAAAAACATATCTATCAATTTTTTTTTCTTTTTTTTTTGAAATAATTATACGCTTTTAGAATGAAATCAATGAAAGAAAAATGTCAAAAAAATACATAAATTCATTTTTTTTAATCATTTGAATAAGACATTTGGCTGCATAGTTAAAGTTGCGTGTAGGTACTACCACGGCGATAATTTGTTTCTTAAAGCTACTGTCATTCCATATTTTTGTATCAATTCACTTTTGTATGCGAGATGAAGAAATGTCAAAATTTCGACATTTTAATATGCATTCCTCTTCCAATATATGACGTATTTTTGTTTATTTTCTGTTACTTTTCGTAAATATTTAAATTAATGATTTTTGTTTCCTGTCACAATAGGATGTGGACAATTTTTCCTTTCGCATGAAAGCTAAAGAAATAATCGATGTAGAAGATGTTTAAAACTGTATCTAGAAAATATCTAAACTTCCAAAATTTTTATTAATAGTTTACACTATGTAAATAAATTAAAACATATTCAAATTTCGATTTAATAATTTAATTTTACAAAATTGTCGGCGAGGAATATACTCGCACTGGTTTGAAGTTTGAAAAATAATTTATGATCGAGCTAAGATTTATTATTTTATTTCCCTGCTGTTTGTACATCAATTAGAACAATCAAATTTAGTGCGAAAATGTTTCTGCAACCATCAATCAATTTATTTTCCTCATTGTTTACTTACCACACATGCGATTTCTTCAATATTTTCAATATTAACTCTTTTTCTTCGGAGGAATCCTGTGG
>WUQG02274058.1:0-19884 GCA_011317285.2 Androctonus mauritanicus | reverse complement strand
AGGAAAAGTAGCTCTTCCAAGTGTCTTCCTGATAGTCGATTTCTATTTTTAGTCATTGTCGACTCTGCCTTTGAAAACAGTCTTTCGCAGGGTACCGAGGAAGCCATTACAACCATATAAGCAAGTGCTTATTTATAAAGGGATGGAAAAATTAGTTTTATTTCCTCCCATTCTTCGAGTGGACAACTTTTAAGGGAACATACTGGATTGCTAAAGTAAGTAGAAAGTTCATCGCTCTCCGTTCGTTTCTTTTTTTTCTGTCCATGAGCTAACTCTTTGTGGTATTTCCAGAAATCATAATCAGATGCTGCCGATTCTTCTTCAATGTCACTGCTGTCGCTACTAGCACTTGTATCTTCTTTAATGAGTTTCCCTAGCTTCTGTATTGCAATTCCCGCTGCAGTTGAATCCTGGAAGTGTAGATTTTTAAATCGCAGGCGTTTTCTAAGCGCCTGGATGACATCAGAGCCAGCGTTTCTAGCGAGCTTATAACGCTGAGACTTTTTCAAACCAGATTCCTCGCTGGCAAAGATGACAGCCTCCTTTCAGCAACATGTTTGTTACTTTAAATTTTAAAAGATCTGGAAATACTTTTGGATGATTAAAAAAAATGATAAGCATAGGAAATAATGTTTTCATTTTTAAAAATACTAAATTTTTTTTAACTTTTCCTGGGATTATGTTTCCTACAATAGCAATGAAGGTTAATAATCCTAAGCCAGTGAAAAACATCTTCATTTTTAAAATTTTCGACACTTGAACTTTATCTATCTTATAATTTTAATAACTTATCAATGAATTCAAAATTTTTATTAGAAATAAAGCATATGTGCTTTCTCGCTGGAATAATATAGATCTATTATTAAATTCATTAAAATTATTGAATAAATTATTATTAAATTCAGAAAACATTCCAATTGTAAGAGTTCTTCGTTCTCTTCAGATTTTAAATCAAAATTGTAAATAAGTCGTAATCGCTGTAACTGCTGCTATTTTACTGGAAGCCGCCATTTTCTTTAGCACTTGGGTACGCTTTCTCTTCGCTCCCTAAACTGTGACGTATTCCTATCACTTCCTCTCGCTTTGGGATTTACGTCAGTGTTTTCCGAACGCGCCCATTGTCAACGTTTTTGCAATGCATTTAAAATCGCTAATTATCTGAACACCATCTAGATACGGTTTTTGCTATAAACCGTGGACGACAGAAACTCCGTTTAAAAAATCGGCCTAATAGTAGATTAACTCCTGCTGCTAAAAGATTGCGTTTAATTTAAGAAAATGAAACATTAGAAGAGCGAACAAATTAACAGAATTTTCTAATAGAGGAAAAAAAAAAAAAAAGACAAAGAAGAGAACATTTGAAAAGATACATATTTCAAATAGAAAACGTATCTATACGAGAAAGATTTTCAGAATACATGGAAGAAAATCTTGAATGTCGTCTGAAAGGTTACAATTTAAGAAAAAGAAACTTAAGTACAACGCCATGAACTGCCCGAACAACACCGGGCACGGGTCTGTTAGTGTAATTATAATTTTTAGTTGCATTTATTGATATTTATTTATACTGTAGTTAGAAATGTATATACCTTATAAATACAGTGGTCCCGGTTATAACGCGGGGTTTGCGGGATTGTGATCTGACCCGCGTTATAAGACAACTGCGCTATAACCGACAGCTTATTTTATTCTCTAATTTAGTGATTCTCTACTGGTCTAAACATTTCTAATTTTACACTATTGATCCTGACAAACATAGCTGCACATTTGACATTATTTAATAGTCAATAAGAGACGGATGAGAAATTGATAATACGTAATGAGGATTCGACAGTTGCCGACCTCCTGAAAATTAATTATAACGACTAATAGTTTAGAAAAAATATCTATTAATAATTTACATCATTTTCATCGTTCTTATAAAGTTGAATTACATCTCATATCACCGTCAAAACTGCCGCCAAATAGCAAGCAACAAGATGGCGGACGAGCTGCGCACCACTTGGCTATCGGGAAATTTTTCTTTTCGAAGATATTTTGAAATTTATATAAATTACTATCAGAATTATTAATATTCAAATTTCTATTATTTTATCATAGATAATAATAATAATTCTGAAAGTTTTGTAAATTTTAGTTTTGTTATTATTTAAATATGGTAACTAGAAGTTAGCGAGGCGGATGGATGTTAATTATGCATTGTATTATATTTTTCTCAGAATCTCTTTCAAAAGGATGGTGAACAGGAAAGACCCGTGGTATATCCGCGGGTCTTTCCTGTTCACGTAGGCTTCCTTTTATACCGTGGAAATCCGCGATATAAACGACAGTGTTATATCCGGGAAGTATTGTAGTTATAAAATATAACGAAGTAATTTTTTTGCATATGAAAGAAAGTTTTTCAATTGAGTCTGCTTACATCTTAAATATTTTCCCAAAAAAATTGGGAATTCATATTCTAATCCACGGGGAAAAAAATGGGAATTCATATTTTATCCCCATATTAGAAAATTCAAGAATTTTTATTCGCAGTTTTGATATTTTTAAGTAATAATGGCAATACAAGTATATTTTAAGATTGGAAACGTTTCCTCAACTTGCTGTCCCATTTTATTTATATATCAATTCCATTGATGATAGAAGAATATGCTATACAGTATTTGTATATGATATTTGATTACTGCTTTAAAATTGCTCTACTAGTTCAAACGTAAATGTCATACTTCAGGAATTTTTTTTATAAACTCAACATTACTTATGACAGATGCTACAACATTCTTGGAATCCGCTTCTACAGATTTTGCTTTAAAAATATATTACATTTTTTGCGATTAAAACAATGTTTTTTTTAATTCAATATGTTGAAAATGCATTTGATGATAAAGTCATTTAAGTATGCATTAGTGGTTTGACATTTCTTTAATCACCGATGATGAAAACGTTTGGATAATTTTCAATAAAGATGATGGCTAGAAAAAACAAAAAACAATAATGGGAAATCTTCAATAAATCTCTCAAATCCATTGTTTTTGATAAATATAAATGGGCGTTTTAGTAGTGTAATCGCTGTACTTCATCTTTCTATTGCATGTTTAGAATATCGACGTCGCATAAAACTTATCTTTAAGTTGAAATATATATTTTTGAAGAATATATCAAAAATATTTGGGAATTCAGAAATATATCTTCAAAAATACGTATTTCTGAAGCAAGATATATTCCTAAAACAGCAATATAAATGTTTAAAGACTTAATATTGTAGCTCAGAAAACAATTAGGGCTTCTGAGAATCATAGGAAAATTACACGAAATAGGATCGACATAGCGCTATACATATATTCATATTCTATATGATTTAATGTACTTAATATTAAATCCTTACTGTATTAATTTTCTTTTTTAAATAAAAATGTACAAACACGATCTGAATTTTATAAGGTATAGAATTTAACAGGTTGAAAACATATCAATATATGACATATAAAAGATATTACTGACAAGATATATAACATACAAAGATCAGAGTTGAATCAAAATTTTCTTTTTTAGAGTCGCTAGTTTTATATTGTATATGCTAAATAATTTTCAATTTTATTCATTAATCAATATTTAATAAACATAAATAATAATTTAGTTTACTAGCTTATAATATATAAGAGAAATTTTCTATCAATGGATTATTTTTTAAACATAACAAGATATTATAAACAATACTTATGATGAGAGAAATTATGAAAATTGATTTCTGAATTCTGTATGCTTAAGTTAAATTATTACATCATTTTAAAATAATGTAAACATTTAGCTTAAGTATTATTAATTAGTTCAAAAGTTATTAATGGAGAACTTTTGAACTAATTAAGATATTTTTATAAAATTTTATAATAGCTTAGAAGTAGCATCATTTAATTCCTTCTATCATCAACTGATTAAAAATAACAATGTTCAAACTTCAATGGTTCCTTTCTAATATCTTTGAAGAGTTTGAACCCTTATAAAATTTAGTAGCCAAGCTATTAAAAGTCAAATTTGAAGCAAAATTAATCAATTCTATAGATTCATCTGTTTAAAAATGGTGGGGGATATTGGATCTATTGAGATTTTCCACTAATAACCATGAAATTATTTTTAAAGATTTTTATGACATTCAGTGTATAGATTATGTCCTTGAAAATTATTTTGATTACATATAATTTAATTCCTTATCTTTATTTATTCAAAAATAAAGGAGACTTCGATAAATAGTTCTTTTCGGAATTATTTATTAGTTTCAAAAGAGCATTTTAAATGGCCAAAGTAAATTTTTAAATTTATAAAATAGCTCAATCCTGGATGAATCTCTTAGTTAGTTATGGAAGAAACTGATAAACCGAATATATAAATGATAAATTTTAATAAGGTAAGAGTGAAATAATCATTTTCACTTTAAATATTTTATTATTGAAAATTTTGAGTTTTGATCATTAAATAATTGAGACATTCCAAACTGTTTCTGACAAGTGAAAATAAAATTGTTGTAATTTCACAAAATACATATATTTTATGGAAAATAGAAAAATTAATGGATAGAAAAATTAATGGATTTAGCAATCTTTGCTTGGATTATTAGCAATTCTACAACTTATATTTTGAGATTGCAATCATGCAATCTCAAAATATAAGTTGCAATACAAATGACTTAAGATGTCTTCATGACTTGAAATATAAGTTGCAAAACAAATGACTTAAGAAGTTTTCATGCAATCTCAAAATATAAGTTGTAGAATTGCTAATAATCCACGCAAAGATTGCTGAACCCATTATCACAATAAATCAATATTTTATGTGAACAATAAATCAAATTGTTTTATGTAAAAAAGTTAACAATCAACTTGCTCGTTTCTTACAAATGCTATTAAAATCGATTATTCTATTCTATATTTTCCGAATAAAAATATTCTAATATTCTAAATAAAATAAAAAAAATATTCTATATTTATCGAATTTTACGTTTTGTGCGAAAAGTGAGAATATTGCATTTGAATTTATTATAATTTTTCCTGTTGATTAAATCGTCTTATGTTAATATGACGCTCGCATCTTTAATAATAATTGCATAAAAATCAATAGTTTTTTCAGCAGCAATTAATTTCCATAAAAATATAGTTTTGATCCATTAGGAATGATAGTTTATTCGATAGCAATATTTATATAGCTTTTTATTTATTCATTTTTTATATAGATTTATATAATTTAATTTGTGAATATAATTTGGCAATATATTTTATACAATGCAAAATTAATTATTTAAGATCCTCAAAGTTGAGGTTTTAATTATTTGCGTAAATCAATGTTTTCTTGAATTAATTCGTTTCAAATATTCTGTATGATCTACATTATATTTTTACGAAGGATTTAATACTTTATAATTTAAGTGTAATATTCAATTCTTTCATTTTTTTGTCTAAAAGTTGGGAATTTGAATGATATTTTCCATAAAGTATAAATTATACAACATTTAAGTAAGCAGAGTGAAAAATACATTAAATTGGTTGCGAATTCTACTTTAAATTCTTTTACTAGAATAACAATGGATCAAAAACGAAAATCTGCTGGGAACTACCTTATGTTTTATAAATAAGAGATATTTGCATTATTTATCTAAGGTATTTGATATATACATACCGAATTCTATTTCTTTCTGTGTTCAGAAATATGAAAACATTCAGTGATTCTGGCTTGTCGTAAAATTTTATGAACTTCTCCGCTGTTGAATTGTTTATGATGAATCAGAAATTGATATAAAGGGTCTAAAATCTAGACATATACGTACAAAGGTTTTTATAAAATATAGCAAAGGCTCTGGTGTAACTTACAGATTAAAAGATTTATAGTATATATAAATCTATGAATTCTAATTCATAGTTTAGAAACTTATGCCAAATAATTCAAAAATATTTGATGTTTATAAGACTACAAACGTAAATATTAACATCTGAGAAATATATTAATGAAGATGAAAAGTTAATATTAAAAACATATGCTTGCTACAGTTTTAAAATTATTCATTTTAAGCAAATTTCCAGACACTTTTTCGTTTAATTTATCATTGTTTACAGAAATCATCGTTCTCTTTAAATATTTAAATTATTTTTATATTTTATAATATTTTAAGAATAATGCAATTTTAGAATATGCAAAAAAAATTTTCATATAATGTAATAAAATTATTTTCATGTAATATAATAATTGCATTTGTATATAATGTAGTAGTAGTATTATATACGAAAATCATATTTAAATAATTTTTCATTTTACTTTAACTGCATACAATTGAGTGCGGTGCCAAATGCAATCAGAATATTGTATTATGTTTATCTGTTAATATTTATTTAAATATAATATAGTAATCAATATTGGATATTTTATTTATGAAAGGGAAATTCTATATTTTTAGTAAATCTACAATTATATATAAATATCGTATTATATATTCTACATACAGTATTTTTAAATATTATTTGCATATTACCTTACTGATATTTTTATTCTAGGAATTTTTGTCTAAATTTTAGTAAATTATCCTACAAAGAATGCAGAATATAACTCTTCAAAATGTTTAGAATATAACTATTGAAAGTTCTAAATTTTGTATATAAATATAGTTGTAGATTAATTAAAATAAAAGCAGTAACAGAATTATTGCATATTGTTCTGACCATTGATCTCATTGAATTTATTTCATACTGTAGTTAATGTGATTAACTTTGTTTCATACTACAGTTAATGTGTTCAGGAGAACATATGGAACTACTGTATAATTTTTAAAATAATATACTGTATCTCTCATTAATGAGATTCAACACTATGAAAGTTGAGTAAATCTATAAAAGTATGACTAGGTGAGGCAGTAAGATTAATGAGAATATTCGAATTTTAATAATAAATGAATTTTTAAAAATGCCATAGCGAGAAAAATATATACAAAAATGTTCTACACCGTTTAGATATTTATACGGATTTTTTTTAATTTTACAGTTATGCGTTAAATTAGAAATTTAAAAAAGTGTTTCGATAGCTAAGGGAAATGGAAGAAAACATTTTTTTGTATACGAAAATTTTAATAAAGTTAAAATGCTAGAAACTTTATTGTGAATTATTTTTGTATTTATATAATTACTACTGATGATATACTAACTGAACATTTTTTTAAAATATTTCTATAATTTCAGTATACAGTATTGTGACGATCATAAAAAAAAGAAACAAATCTCTCAACAAATGAAAAGAATCTTATGTTTGTTTTCATAGACGTTTTGGAATTCAATTCATATACTTGAATAAATAACATTAATTCATTTTTTTTATATGCTAAAAATTACTATTATTATTATATATTGTTTTCAAATAAATATATTATGTAAAGTGAATTTACAAATTTTTTCTCATTTTATTTTCGTTCAATAACCAGTTTTCTGTTGCTAATCACATAATTAAATTCCTTGAAAACTACAAAAATTGGTTCAAATATTTTTTTTACAGGATACCCAAAATACATACAACTTGGCAAGAATACTGTCCTCTTTCTGTTATGCGGCACTTGCGATATTTTGAAGTTCTTGGAATGGGAGATATATATATATATATATATAAGACTTATTAGAAAGATAGCTTTAAAAGTTCGTTTTCCATTCTATAGAGAAAATTAATAAAATTTACTATATGATTTTTAATTCTGTAATAGTGTAATTAGGTATACTGACAAGTTACTCTGTTATTTCATTCGACCTATTGTATAGTAAGGTTCCTTGATATAAACCGATTTCTAAAGTGGATTGCGATTACATATATGTGATATTTCTAAATTTAATTTAACAATTAAATAAAATTATCTGATATTAGGAATGATAAAGAGTTTTGCAATGAATATCAAAAAACTTCAGAGACAGGAAAAATAGATATTTATGAAAATATCCATTTTTCCTATCTCTGAAGTTTTTTGATATAAGTGTGTAAATCTTCGATATTTAAAACTTTTCAGATTATTTTTAGAGTGTATAATAAAGCTTTAGTGATCTAATCGCGATACATTTTTAAGATGAAAAATAAATCTTATGTATAGAAAAGTTGGCCACCCCTGGTATAAGCGATATATTTATATTTGTGGAATTCGTCTAATCGGCAAAACAATGGATTTCTTGCACAACTGACAGAAATGCGTTTAAATTTTGTATTTAAACAATAAGAACTCCCCAACTATGTCTAGATTGCGAAGACGATTATTTGTTGTTGTTTTTTTTAGGCTATATATTTTGCTTTTCATATCTTTTATAAATAATTAAAAATGATTAAATTAAAAAGCAGATATCACAAATATTTGATAACATATTTTTCAATAAATTATTTAAATTAAACAATAATAAAATAATATTTATATTACGAATATAATATAATATAAATATTATTTTATTATTGTTTAATTTAAATAATATTAAACAAAGTATATATTATTCTAAATATATATATTATAATATTCACATTTATCATATAATATATTTTACCACATTCATAAGAATGTGATAAAAATTATTATAATATAAATATTATGGAATTCAAATGATAATATAATAGATATATATTTTAGCCTATTTAGAGCATATATAGCATTATTTCATGCAATTTATTTAGCAGTTCAGATTAAGAAATACTGCCTTAATTTAAACTACGATAATTATCTACTTCCATTTTATCTATTTTTAATTTTATTAATTGACTTTTATTATTTCTAATTATTTTAAAAATGATACCCAAGATTTTTGTGTATCTAATTTCCACCTAGTTTCTATCTAAAAATTAAATAGAAACTATTGTATTTAGTTTCTATCTAATTTTTGCTTGGGTGTGAAAAATAGAAAAATAACAATAACTGCCGAATTTTTCCATATTTTTTTTTTTCTGAATGGCCCAATATAGAACACTTTATCATATAACCATTTACCTTTTTTTTTCTGAAATCATAATTTTATCCAAAAATCGTGATTATCCATTTGCTTCAGAACTGGGTACATTATCAGTTTTTAAATCGCACTTATTTACTGATATGTAAAGGTTTACAAAATTAATACTTATGAAAATCTGTTGCTAAAGATGTTATTTAAACCATAATCTACGTTTTCTAAACATATCTATTTATTTAAGATAGCAATATACGAATAAAACGATTAAATATATAATTTGAAATTTCGAAATTGAATAACGTCGTAAATAAATTATTAATACTAATGAATTTCCAAGATAATTTTCATTAATAATGAAAATAAAACTATATTAAATAAATGTATCCAAGTTATCAGTAATGTTTTAATTATGACGCCGATAAATTATAGTAATTCTATCATTTGATAAGTTATAAATTTATGACAGAAGACTATAACTTAATTTAATTTCACTGTAGATTATATTATTTTTATCTAAATTGCCAATCAGAATATCTGTTCTTCTATAGATGTAAAATAAAAGTGGGATGATTAATATTTATGTTCTTCCTCAATTAACTAGTTATTCCACTAATTGCAGAATATGTAAGTAATTGTAAATTTCCAACCAAGAAGACAAAAGTCAATGATTAAAAACAGCATGTATGATACCATTAAACCTTGCGACTGTAAATCAATAATTTATTTTATGACTAATACAGCATGCATCATGCCATGATATATAATTATATGATTACGTTAATTATTTTAACTGAAGTCAACAGTTGTCGATGGATTATTTATTAATCTTAAAATATCACGATCTAATATTTAACTTTAATATTAATAGAGAGATAATAAATTAATAAATATTATAAATAGAAAATAAGACAGGAATGATAGAAGTTTTTTAGAAAAAAATATAAATTTTTATATTTTATTTGAATATTTTCGTATTTATCTGCTTGATTACTATATTTATGCTGCAGTAAAAAGTAAATTAGTGATTTATTTCTCTCTTAATTTAAAGTAATGAGTTAATAAATAAATCAAAAATGACTACAAAATTGTTAAATTGCAAAGGGATTTTTTTAAAATAAAATTATATATTTTTATATGAAAGGAATCGAAAAGATAATTACTCTATAGAAAACAATTTATAAATTTACATATTAGAATACGAAAAAAGATTATTTTCATCTTAAATGCTCATAATCAACGCCTTTCAAACAGGGAGGGCGTGTAAAGGTAGTTGAGAGTCCTATTGCAAGAGAATAAAGGGGGTCCCTTTGCCTATACGGAAACAAGAATAATAAATAAATGCATTCTTTTTACGTTTAATAATATAATCATTATAATCAAATAGCGTACAATAAGAAGCGTGTATCAAATCAAAAATTTATAAAAATTAGCAATTAGCTCTCTAGATCGGATCCGTTATGCGGCTCATCAAGGGGGATTCTATTATTACAGCCCTGGTACCGCCAAGGTACTTACATCTTGATGCAAAGAAAGTCAATGAACCCTCTTTAATCTAATTTTAGACGAAGAGCTATTAAATGGAATATATTAATTTAATTATAACTTAATGCTTATACAATATTTCACAGTTTGTAAATAAATATAATAAAATATAATTTATAAAAGAAAAACAAAAAAAATAGTTATTTATCATAGAAATATTAAATATAAACATCAATGATTAATTACAAATAAGCAATCAAACAATACTCTCTTTATAATTTTGTTTTTCTTCTTTCAAATTTTTTTTTTTTTTTTTTGTATTTGTTTCTTATTTACTTGTTGTGCAAACATTTTCACTAAGCTCGTTTAAAATTTTATTATATTATTAATTAATGAAAATATTAGAAATTAATAGTTTACATCCATAGCGAGTGATTTTTGTATAAATATATTAATCAATCAGCAAAACATAAAAACCCATCATATATATTGTGAATAAAAGTGCATGGATATGCTAAACTGTATTGTACTGCACTTCTCTGATAGGGATATTAATTAATAATATAATAAAATTTTAAACGAGCTTAGTGAAAATGTCTGTAAAAGGGGATATTATATATCTACCACACAAATTATTATATACAGTATATATATAATTCACCTCACATGAATAAAATTTTGTGTACTGATAGGTGGCCTCGAAATAAGTCGAAAATGTCTAATGAACATATGGTCTAAATGGCATCTTTTCGAATCATAACCCTTTAAAGCTAGCCAATCACCATCGAGTACACAAAGCGTCAGATTGCGTCGCTCTCCTATTTATTATCGAGTTAGTAAGAAGGCGAGCGACGCGTCATGACGTTTTGTGTACTCGATGGTGATTGGCTAGTTTTGAAAGGTTATAATTCGAAAACGGTGATATTTAAACTATATGTTCATTAGATATTTTCGACTTGTTTCCAGGCCACCTATCAGTACACAAAATTTTACAACGAAGTTTTTCTTCACCTTGTATACATATATATAATCCACTATACAAATTGATGAGGATATCAAAATATGTATAAAGTATTATCTCGCTGTGGTGCATCCAGTGCATCCCATATGCACGGACCTCTTTCAAATTTAAATTTCTTTATATTTAAGTATACGTGTATCTTTATTTTCATATAAAGATACACGTATACTTAAATATAAAGATACACGTATATAAAGATACACGTATTTAAATATACGTGTATCTTTATATGAAAATATTTATAAGTTCTTTTTCTTTAACAAATAAACAAAAATTCATCTGCTTCTTATTAACTTTTCAATAATCATTTTATTTTGCATATCATATTTTCTTTATATTATAATTTTTACGAATGTTATTATTTTTTTTAAATTAATCTTTTTAATGTATTTAACGCATACAAATATACAGAAGAAATTACTTGATGATCAATGAAACTTAATTGGTTAAATGGGATTTGGATGGTGGAAATGGATGTCAACTCGTATTAAAATCTAGAAGAAAGTTTTAGTAACATAGTATAAGGTTACTTAGGCCATGTTAAGCTGTTGATGAAAGATCAAAGGAGAGCGATGGGATTTCGAGAAAAATCATTAATTAATAAGAATTAATTCTAAAAATCCCAGCTTCAAGTTTAAAAATAGATTAAACATCTGCTGTTCCCAATCATTTACTTCGAGATGACGTAAGTATAGAGGATTACAGAACGGATTTTTTTTTTTTTATAATTCATTATTTTTTTCACTAAGAAATTATAGCTCTACCATATGACAACAAGGCTATTGAAGCACTAAATTATGACTTGGAGTGGGTGCTAATAACGACTTCATTTGCATCACTGTAACAAGAAAATTGTTACGAGCATCTATTGTATATGTATTTCTGTTAACGCTTTTTTTTTTATCTTGAAACTTTTTTAATTACTGATTTTATTTAAACTGTTTAAATTAAAATAATTTATGAATTTTCATTTTAAACAATAGGCATTTTAAAATTTTATTATATTATTAATTAATGAAAATATTAATAGTGTACATTCCTAGCGAGTGATTTTTGTAAAAATTATATTATTCGATCTGCAAAACATAAAAACCCATGATCTGATTATTCACATTTTCTGATCATTAATCCATGATTCTTGATTATTCAGTTTTCTTGATTTAATCAATCATATGTAATGATAAAATTAGACAACAGATGGCGGTATTTTTGTTGGAAGAGATATACAATATTATTTACTTAAAAGGCTTTAAATATTTACAGACAGAAAGATATCTTCAAGTCTTTTCCTTAGCTTATGTGTTATTTATATAAAAGCAGGTATTCAGGTGAATTTCGTATGCATAGCTAATTTTGTTTTTATTTTTTGCACATTTAAATATTTACACGAAAATAAATTTTCTATAATTTTTATATATTTTTTTAATAAAATTTGCAAAATGAACAAAAAAAAATCATTATTATACATAGATAATTTATGCTTAAGTTATATTTTAAGGAAGTATAAAAATATTCCAAAAAAATTGTTTATGATAAACTTAAGCATATATTTGAATATATTTACAGAAGAGTAGAAGAAAAACAAAATAGGAATGAAAGAACCAAAGTCAAAACAAACAGATGTCTTTGACATTGCATCTAATATCCTTATCAGAGAAGTGCAAGCAAGAAAAGGAAGTAAAGAACTTTTGGAAATGTCTTTGGAAAGAAATTGTGCCATCTCAAAAATAAAATGTCTTTCAAAAATGACTCGAGTGATCTCCATATGTTGTTTGTTTATGCAGTAACTTTATAAGTACCAGAAATTGTGAAACATTAAAGTAGTTTGCAAAATTTCGTAGAAGATTTCAGGTAAAAAGTTTCTTTTATAATTATATTAAATATTATAAAAATATATTTTTCTTGAAAAAAGACAAATTTATCAAAATTACTAAAAAATATCCGATTATAATTATTTGAATTCTATAATTTTATAAAAAAATACAAAAATAGAATGAATTTTTTAAAATTCCGTTTGGACAAAATTAAAATTAAGAATATAAGAAACTAGTTATAAAGTGAAAGAATAGTTTAAATCAATAGCTCTGATAATTAAATATTAGTTCAAAGAATTTTCGTTAATTATAAGAATCTAGAAAATATTTTTGGGCAACGAATTTTCACTTACTTGATCGTGTGATAAGAATATTTGCTCTAAGCATTGAAGAGAAAGAATAAAAATTAAATATTGAAGAATATAGATTATATCTTAGAATGAAAGAGACTTATTATTATAATAAACGATAATAAACATGACCAAAAAAATCCACTTAATAGATAAGTTTATGTTTAATATATACATCTTTTAATATTTTTATACCTTAACTTTATATAACTAAACTACTTTATATATTAACTAACTATGACTAAACTACTTTATATATTTTTATAACTTGATAATTTTCTAAAAATCATTATTTTTATATACAATATTTGATTTTCTGATAAAATTCACATTAAATATTTTTTATAATAACCTATATTATAATTCTAAATTTCGAAAATTATTAGATTTATTTTAACTTTCAAAAACAATTTAGCTTACTATAAATTTTAAAGCTTTAGAGTTGAAAAATTTTAAATTCGAATTTTATACAGTAAGTTAGACCCAAAAATAAATTTGGAATGAAAATTACATGAAACAGAAAGCTTCAATTTATAATTTATTAAATTTTCATAATTTTGAAAATTTCTAGTTTTAAATTGAAATGAAACGAATTCAATTTCATAAAATATCGGTTATCGTGAATCTTTCGAAGTTGGGAACAACCAGCGTGACGTCACGATATTCTCAACTTTTATCAGGTTCAATAGTGAGTCGGAATTAGATTTAGTCATCGAGATGAAGTCATTACTGTCAGGACCCCTGTGAAGTTCTCAAGTATTTAATTCCATTAGTCAGACGCACGTGTGTTTCATTGGTTCTGCAATAAAAAAGTGGAAAAAATCATAAATATGCAACTAATATTGACTGTCATTCTGGAATTTTTCGCCATGATTAGACTTGATAATTTTCTTTCATCTGTCACGTTTGATAAAGTAAAATTGATTGTTATGACGTCATGTTTCAATTTTTTCTTTTCTTTTTTTTTGAATTGATCAGATTTTTATAACTTCTTTTTTTAGAAAAAAAAGAAGAATAGATTAGTGCTAATGAAGATAGAAAGAAAATGTTTTGAATAAAAGATTTCTTTTTTTATTAACTTGTATACGTTTAAAATTCATTCATAAATCTATTGTTTTGAGTTTTATTCGAATATGCCATTTAATTATTCACTTTTTTGCCATTTATTTTATATTTGCAACATTCATTCCAATTCAATCCTGTTTAATATTTTAATAAACTTCATAAATCTGCAAATTTTTATTTTTATTTTATTTATTATTTTTATTTTTATTTTCTATCCACTGAATTATTTACATCATATTTTTTAATTTTGTTTTTTATTTCCATTCGTGTCTATTGTTTGCTTTTTTAATTAAATTTCTATTTTCATAGAATATATTTATCATCTTATCTTGATCATTATTTTTCGTATAACTTATCCATTTTAAACATTCCCATTTATTAATTTTCTACAATAAATAAATATTACAATGAAAAAACGATATTTATAATCAATATAAAATCGGTTACAATAATTTATATTTTATTTACAAAATAGCATTAAATATTCTTACAGTATTAATGAAAAATAGCGTATCCATTAAAGAATTAAACATTTATCGAGATAAAGAAAATGTTATGAGTAATCATTACTGATCCTTTCCATTTAACTGAATCAAGACTTAATGGAAAGAAACTCTTAAGTTAGAATTACATTGCTGTAAATGAAATCTGACGTGCGGGAAAAGAGAGCCAACTAAATAAAGAACTCTTTTATTTTCTCATTTTCCTCTCAGTAAAATGAATTTATGTTAAAACGATATGAAAATATTTTAAAAAGTTATATTTAAAGCTAGTAACTTCGAAGATAAATTTGGTACCAATGCGTTTTCGTTGTTCGATTCGAAATTAAGTAACAGTTTCAGCATTAAAGTTTTATCGTGTTCAGAAGCCCTCGAAGAAGGAAAAAAACTTACATTTTTTTATTATTAGAATTATATTTATTACTATTAATACTTAGAATTATCTTCTGCAAAACTTTGTTTTTCCCTTTCGAAAAAATTATTTCCTCTCTTGATATCATCTCCTCAAATGAACTAATTTTTAAATGACTTATTTTTTATTTATAAGATTTAAGAGTTTAATAAATTATTTCTTAAAATTTTCATATAGTAAACTTTATGCAATATTTTATATCATTTCTTGGAGTACTTTCAATATTTTATATCATTTCTTGAAGTATTTTTCATGGTCATGGTTTTGCTTTTCCAGTTTTAACTTTTATGAAAAAATTATTATACATAAAAAAAACGATGTTAAATGTCGATGTTAACGTTGTTAAATCGAATAAATGTATTATTTCTTTATTCTTAAATGTTTTTTAAACGCTGTAGCGCTATAGAAACACTAAATTCTACATATACTTTCAGTTAGATCCATATAACTGCATAAGTCTATTCTCAAGAATATATTTAATGAAAAAATTTAGTTAATTAAAATCATATTACTAAATAAAATTTTTAGTCAAATAATAATAAAAAAAATGGTTAAAAAGCTGAAAACTTTCAAGTAAATTAAAGAAGATTGATACTTCGAGTAGGAATTTAAAATATAAAAATATAAAAATTAATTGGCTTATTATAGATAGTAGTTGTTTAATCTCATTATGTCATTTACATAATTATAATAAATAACTTCATTAAGAAGCTTTACTTTGCATTACTAATGTAGTACACCCATGGTGTGATTGAACTTGAAATCCTCCGTAGAGTTTAACGACCTTCAAATTAAATTAAAAATAACTTCTAATTGATACAACTAATAATGTTTAGTTACTAGAAATATAAAATCATCATTCGGACATTTTTCTGAAGTTTACTATACAAAATAATACAGATTTATACATGTGCACATGAATTTTAAATATTTATTATAATTTTGTATACATGGATGCGATTTTATGAGATTATGTTATGTAGGATTCAAGGGAACTAACCGAGCCGGAGTCGATAGTAACGATAACAATTAATATTTAATTAAGGAAAATTAAGAAAACATACAATTTGATGGTTGGTTCTAACCGCCATCTTTCTTCTTCCTTTTCTTCTTCTCGCTTTTTTTTCTCTTCTCCCCCTGGCGGCTTATATCATCCCCACATATATATTTTATGACATTATATAAAGAATATTAATTAATTAAAATATGTCTCTTTGCAGAGATAAACAGTGCAAACACAATTTACTAAATTACATTCGATATATAAAGTATATTTTGCCTTAATAGTATTATAGCTCCCGAAATCCACAAGAGAACTATGTTCTGCCTTAAAACGAATAGTCTCTATAACTTCGAAACTTAAGACATTCAATTCTCTATTGAAATTTTCCAACGAATTTAATATGTCTTGCAAGTTGGTGGATTTTTTTGTAGCAGTTACTTTTGCTTTCATTCCTTCGGCATCATAATACGTTGCGATATCAAAATCTAAAATTTTATTGTTTTTAAATGTGTAACAACAAAAAATCGATAGATTGTATGGTCTTTTATCGTAGGTGTTAAGGCACAGGTTCACAATAAGATTTTTCGTGAAAACAGCAGATACTACATAAATATAAATAATAATTTCATTTGATTATAAATTACTTTTTTATGATGATGATGATGATTTTTGTAGAGTTTAAATTAAATTACCTTTTCCTCTAAGATAGAATTCTACCGGATAATGATCTGATATTTCTCTAGCCTGTGATGTAAAGAATATTAAAATCAATACTCTCAGTGATGATTAAAATAATCACATATTCTTAGGAACATACAAACCATTTTTTCTGTTATGTTATATTCTGCTTGAAAATCTAACGCTCTTGCAGAATTATATATTGCATCTTGTTTTAGCTCTTTTCCAGTAATTATAATTCTGCATAAGAAAGAAAAATCATTAAAATAAAGTATATATATCTTTGGTCAACAAATGACGTCACTTTCCATTCAGGAAGAACACTAAGTGGCGGATCGAAACAAGCCCTTTCACAGGCTGCCCACTCCTGCGGAGGGATCAGCCGGATTGTGGAGGACGGAGATCGACAGGCCGGGCCTGGACCCCATGATAAATATTTTCAAGGACCCGGGTTCGAGTCTGGAGGAACCAAGACTCGAACCCGGGTCCTCCAGAATGGAAAGCCGAAGCGTTTCCACGCGGCCAATCCGGCTGACAAATAAAGTGTATTAAAGGAAACTGAGAACAAAATATTTACCTGTCATATGCGCAACTAGAAGCGTATGTGGTAGTATCTATACTGTTGTTAACTAACCAAACAAATTCGGATCTATTCCATAAAGCAATATTATGCCAGTCACTTATACGTAAGTTTTTACAAGCAGCATTGAAGTCTCCCATAATGACAGCATTCTATAATGGTATAAATTTTAAAAATAATCCTATATATCAATATTTTAAAAAAAATAGAAACAGCAGTTTTTACGCTACACTAACCTTATTGTGATAGAAATTTTCTGCGTAGTCATAAACTTCTGCTAAAGCATTTACTTCTTTAGCAACATTTGTTGGTTTAATATGAACACATATCGCAATAAACGAAGAGACCGATTCTATATAATGTATAATAATAATAATCATTATAATTTATACTAATTTTTTTTTTTATTCAGATATACTTTATAAGCTTACTTGTGGTTGGAGATTTAAAATGTGCAATGTAAGGAGGCCGAATGAATTGTTTTTTCGGATCTGAATAAATTCGAACATCTGAAGGTTGTAGTCGATCAGTTCTAATAAATTTGTAAAAATATAAAAATTTATTATAGTTTTTATACACCTGAAAAAACAGTATAAAAAAATATAAGAAAATATTAGTACCTATAAAAATATACATAATTTTCTTTACTTGTGATGTTTCTTCCTACAGCTACGCTCAAAATCATTCCGAAAGGTTTTGAAGATGAAAATCTATTTTAAAAAATTATTTAGAATATGTTTAAAAAGTAAAATTAGTCTAATTTATTTTTATACTGTTTCTGGTTAATTATTACTTACTTATTAATGTCTTTTAATAAGTTTTGTAAGAAATTTTTTCTTTGTATGATAACTTCTTGCAAACAAATTAAATCATAACGGGTAATAATCTTTTTAAAAAATTTTAAAAATAATTATTTAATAAAATAAAAATATTTAAAATAAAAAATATTGAAATTAATTTTATATTAATGTGGTATAAATGTTTATAAAAATATAAGATTAATATAGGATCTAATCTTAATACTGTACTAACCTTTTTAATAATGTTAACAACATCTTCCTTATAAAATTTTTTAACACCAAAATTCTGAATATTAAAAGCTGCTATACTTAAATTAGGATAAATTCTTTCATTATATTGTTCGCAGCATAATATTTCAAAGTGGAATATATTTACAGATGCTATTAAAAGTAAATAAAAGAGCATTATGTCGCTGATCCTGTTTTATTATTATTATTATTTTAACGAGAGATTTAAAAAAAAACGTTCTAAAGTGCAAAATTATTATTTTTGATATATATCGGCAATTTTATTTCTTTTATCGAAATTGTGTTACGTTTTATTTTATTTCGGTTTCATAGTAAGAAATCATATCCATTTTGTAAACTTAAACTGTAATTCGATAAAGCTAAATGAAAAGATAACATATCTAAATATACAATTAAAAAAAAATATTGCATTCAATTTTTTAAATTGGGTAAAAATTATAAATCATTTAAAAATTTTAAGCATGAATAATTATAATTTGGCTATAATATAATATCTTTTTTTGTCAACAGATGACGCCACTTTCCATTCAATAAGAGTACTAAGCGGCGGGGTGAAACAAGCTCTTCCACAGACTGCCACTCCTGCGGAGGGGTCAGCCTGATTGTGGAGGACGGAGATCGACCGGCCGTGCCCAGATCCCATGATTAATATTTTCAAGAGGTGGGACCCGAGACTTGAACCTGGGTCCTCCAGAGTGGAAAGCCGAAGCGTTTCCACGCAGCCAATCCGACCGACTATTTATCTAACTTCCTGTATTCTATATAAGGATTAATTTCTTAAAATCTTTATTTTCAGATTGTTATTCCAATTCTAGCATTCTAATGATTTAGGTTCCCATATTTCCACTTCATTTAATTCACCCTAACATTTGCGTACATCTGCATCATAGAGGGGAGCCGGATAGTGAAGGACGGGGATCGCCGACGGGCCCAGCATCCCGAAAAAACTTCAAAAGTTACCACACTCGAGACGTGCACCCGGGTCCTCCTGCAT
>WUQG02273947.1:0-19884 GCA_011317285.2 Androctonus mauritanicus | reverse complement strand
GTATAGTATTGTAGTTTTTACAGAATAAAACTATAAAATCAAGGTGTGTCTCATTTTCATTAATCTGAAAACTTCAAGACATCATCCAGAATGTGTGTGTTCATTCGTTCAATTAAATTTTTATGTTTTTCAACATATAAAAATTTAATTGAACGAATGAACACACACACACACATTCTGGATGATGTGTGTGTGTTTTTATATGTTTTTCAACAGTAAGTTAAGATATTCAAAAGTGCTTTATTTATTTATTAAATTATTTTAATCAACTTTTTTTGATTTCTTTATTGAATTGCTTGATTAAAATTGTATATTTTTATATATTTAGTGTATAAGAGAATGAACATAAAGTTTTAATTTTCAGTATTGAGCTGAAGAAGTTCTCTTTTTAAAACAATATATAAGATAGAAGTTTTACAGTTTTAATATTTTTGTATTGCAAAAATTCAAAAATATTTTAAAATATTCTTATTACTAAGTTGATGTAATTTAAGGAATGATAGTAAATTGATTAATTTCAAGGAAATATATTTTTTGAAATAGAATAACTCATATTTATTTTACCCCTACAATATTTTTATATATCTTTAAGAAAAATAATTTATTATTTTGAACATCTATATGCTTAACTCTGTGACTGTATTGACATTGCAGTACTGAATTAATAAAATTTTGAAGTTAAAAACTTCTATAAAATTCAGTTTATTACATATTTTTTTAAATATTGAATTCTGAATAGTGTTTTCGCTTTTTTAATTGTTATTGAATTTTCTGTAAAAACTTAATTTCATAAGAAAACAAAACTGAAACATTAATTAGGATATGATATAGTTTTGTTTAATCATTGATATTTTTAAACTTATATTAAACATTCTTATTTCTTCTGTGTACTTATTATGGTTTTATATTATTCATCTAATTGATTTACAATTTTAAATTCTATAAGAATAATAATTGCATATCATAAAGTAATAATATCAAATATTATTTATAATTTTTCTATATTAAATTAATTCTATCTTATAAATATATTTATTCTAAATCTTAATTTGTGTTTAAATAATCTGTCACAATGATAAATTAAAAAATATTATCCTTGGAAAAATAACTTATTTACTAGAAATCAGACAAAATAAACTTCACAAATGGGTCATAATTTTTATTTGAATGTTTCTAAATTTTTAATAGTCATATATTTCCATACAAGCATTATCAAATGTGAATACAAAAATAATAAAATAGTAAAATATAATGGTTAATATTTTCAGAAAAATTATTATATAAAATATATTAGCTGAAATAGATCAATTTTTATTTCTTTACTCTAATTGAATTAAATTTTAAATTTTATAAATTTTTATCAATACCAAATTTAACAATGACTTTTTAAATAAATTTAGAAAAAATAGTCTTAAACATATATAGTATAATTATTCATTAATTATTATAATTATTTAAATATTTCCATTGCCAAATAAAATAATAATCATATTATGAATGTTCTAGATTGATACAATTTATTTGTATATAAATTTTATCTAACAAATTTATAATATTTGTAAAAGAAGATAAAGTTTGATTGATTGATGTTCTTTTAAAATTAGGCCAAACATATTTTTATCTAAAATTAGTCTATTTAAATTTACATTAATATATATTAAAAATATTTAATAAAATTTTATAATTAAATAATTAGACCTATAATGTTATACACAAAATTTTGTATTTAAAATTAGATTAATGATTTTTGTAAGATATTTTTAGTTGATGATTTAGTAATTTTAGTTTATAAAATTAAATTTTATTTAACTCAATCAAATTATTTATTCATGAATTTATTTATATATAATTTTCTGATAATTAAAATTTTATCTTTTCAGTTGGTCCGTTCTTCTCTAAGATGGCATTCGTTAGCATAATCGTTAATATTTTATTACTGATTTATTTTGTTGTTCTACCTCATGTCAAATAAAACCAGTATTGCCAAATATAATAGTTCCAGTATTAAAGAAACAAATTGTGAATTGTGTAAGATTATGTTAAACTTCCATGTAATTTTAGTTCCATTTGCAGTCTAAGTGTACATAATACACCATACCATATGAAGAATTCAATGTTTATATGTCTTTTTTATATAAGTTTAAACTGTTGTAATTTT
Organism: Androctonus mauritanicus; assembly: GCA_011317285.2. Taxonomy (NCBI): domain Eukaryota; kingdom Metazoa; phylum Arthropoda; class Arachnida; order Scorpiones; family Buthidae; genus Androctonus; species Androctonus mauritanicus. The sequence continues at coordinate 17,726 of WUQG02273947.1, read as the reverse complement.
TGTCAATTTGAATTTACATCAATAGCAATTTTAATAATATATACAAGAATTACAGTAAAGATTTTAAGTAGATATTTTATATGAATGGATTTTTTTTATGCATAGCAGTTAAATGTAAGTGTGACATTGGACAGAGGACTTTTTTCATATTGTTCAAGATGATGATAAATTGAGGAGATTTAAAAGTAAAGCATTGCTTTATACATTTCTGCTGATTTATTAATTAAAGAAAAGAAATTTGTGATAAATATGTGTCTTTATTTCATTGATTATTATTATATTTTTTTTATAGTCTACACACATTTTTCTATATAAAAAACAAAATAACACTGATTAGGAAGAGAAATTTTACTACAAAAACATTTTCAATATATTATATACTAGTATATACTGGTGAGGTCTTTTTCATCTGCACTACTGACATACAAAGATTTATAGGCATTACAGTGGTAGGTTAAAACTGCAGTTGTTCTCATTAAAATTTGCAAATTATTGATTAAAATTTAATGAAAATTTTTAAAACAAAAATATATATATTCTTGAAATGTGTCAATTGATTTGAATAATGACAACTATATTTATCAATAATTATAAAATTATCTGTTTATGGTAAATAATATAAAAGTTATTATTTTTTTATATTGTTGAATATCTGAAAATAATAAATTTTTTTTTAATTATAGAAATTCCATTGAAATAAAATTAAGGAAACTTTGTTTAGTTATGTAAAATATAATTTAATAGAAACAAGGAAATATTTTTAATAATAAGAGAAATGACTAATAAATTATTATTTTTAAAAACGTAAAATGAATAAATTCCGTTATTTCAAAAAAGGTTAAAATAATCTATTAATAATTATAATATTTGAAATATATAAAACTTCTTTTCATGGTATAAATAAATTTTTTAATGATTAAATTATAATTTTTCCATGAATAATACAAATGTTATTTATAATTGCAATTTCTGTTTGTTAAGAATTGCAGGATGTAATAAATATTACACACACTAAATCTTATATTCTTTCCATTAATTTTTCAAGTAATTGAGAATTGATTATATGTAAAAATAGAAACCCAATTCAAAATTTCCAATCTCGCGTCAATCGTAAAATATGCTACGTCAATAATCCCATTACTTATAACTTAACGATTCAGATTACTTATGCTGAGGAATATAATGTCTTTGCTATCTTATCAGATCAGTTCTGACAGACTTGCTACAGCCGCTAGTAGTACTAAGGTGGATTATTACTTGGCATTCCTGCGTGATTTACTGAGAAATAAAAATTGTAACAAAGGAAATACTTCTAAGAAAACGAAATTTTTTTGTATAACCCACTTCGAACATTTCTGCAAAGGGTCAAGGACGATCGAAAAACCGGTAAGAATCAAAAGCTCAAAATATCTGAAGGAACAAAAACATCTGCAACAACGATTGGGCGTTTTAATTCATCTTAGGCGGTACCTGCTTGCTGTTCCAACCTCCACCCCGAGGGCATTTACTGTTGGTCTACGACAGACAAAGGTGATGTAACAGGTCATTTATATGTTGAACGACTCCAGGTAACTGCACATCGATATGGACGGCCGTTTAATATTATGCATTGCTTTATTCTTTCTTAAAGTTCAGGCAGGTAAGTGCAAATTCCTTATATATGCATTAGTTCTTAAATTTTAAAAATTATAAACGCCATCTGTTTTTTAATGTTAGAAAATATTAGAATTTCATTTATCTTTAGTCCAGAAAATTGTATTAAAGGTTAAAATTTTTTCTTTCTTTTTTAAAAATATCAAAATTCTATTTCGCGAAGATTTTTATTTTAATCGTGTAATTGCATAATATATGTAAAACTATGAGACTAACAATATCAGGAGAAATTAAAGACTTGGTCCATTGCCTTTGTTAATTTGATTTATATTAAATTATATTCAACCATTGCTTAACATTTCTTTTGAAAAGAAATGTATACTATAGCCTACTTGTAAATTTAATTGAAAAGTTATTTTAATTAAATAGAAAAATTAATTGCTATATTTTTTCTGAAACTTTGATTTTTCTTATGGATTTGCTTAAATCTTATGGCATAGATGAAACGAATCTTGAAATTGGCATAAGTTCTTCATCGACTGATCCATCTGTTACAGAACTGTCGAAATCTGATATGGAAAGTACGTCACAAATTGTGGATCATACGACTATAGAAATATTAAAGGATCAAGTTAATGAATCACAAATGATAAAAGATCCGAAATTAGAAGAATCCAATGCAAATGTTACAGAATTTATAATGTCTAAAGATTCTTCGGAGAAAAAAGGATCAGAAACTCTCGAAGTCACAGATCCTTCATTTCAAGTTTCTGGAAGTTCTGGAGTAGAAGATTCAAAACTACTTGAATCAAAAATACAAGAACCGGAATCTATAGGTGAAGAATTACATCAGAATGCTGAGTCTCCTGAATCGACATTTATTCAAACTTCGATGATATCAGGGACAAAAGAAGCAAACCAATCGAAAATTTCGAATATGGATATGTCTAATAGTTTAGAATCAAAATCGGAATCTTCAGTGCCACAAACTTCTGAAACTCCAAAATCTTTAACTTCAGATGGTTCAGTGACTTCAGAATTATCAATGTCGCAAGAATCAGAATCAACAGTGTCCTCGATGTCACAAAGATCAGAATCAACAGAATCAGCCATATCACAAAATTCAGAAACATCAGAAACTTCATTGCCACAAGATGCAACAACAATTCAATCTATGATTATCCAAGATCAGGAAATATCAGAATCTCCAATGCCACATAGTTCAGAAACAGAATCCTCGTTGGAAGCAGATTCAAATAGGTCAGAATCTTCGTTAGAGCAAGGTTCAGAAAAATCAGAATCACCAGTGCCTTCTAGTTCAGAAATGCCAAAATCCTTATTAGGACATGATTCAGAAATCTCCAATTCACAAAATTCTGAGGTGACAGAAGATTCAAAAATTGCTGAGACAACAGAAGACTCAAAAATTTCTGAGACGACAGAAGATTCAAAAATTGTTAAGATGACAGAAGACTCAAAAACTCCTGAGATGACAGAAGACTCAAAAACTCCTGAGATGACAGAAGACTCAAAAACTCCTGAGACGACAGAAGACTCAAAAACTTCTGAATCATCAATGCCACAAAGCTCAGAAATTCCAGAATCCACATCGTCATCAACAACCGCCACAGAAATTACTGAAATAACCTCATCTTCAAAACCAGATTTAAAAGAATCTAAAAAATCCGGATCAGAAAGTAATGTTACACTTCTACAAACTCCAGAAGAAAAACTTCAAAAACGATCATCATCGTCAGAAAAGGAAGAGAAAACGACAGAAAATAATTTAGATTCATTTGAAAATAAAACCGATTGTCCCAAAGATTGTTCTCTGGATAACGAAAATCCTGTTTGCGGTTCAGATGGTAATGCATACGAAAGCGAATGTTATTTGAAAATGAAGACTTGTGGGTAAGTGAATGACTTAAAGATAAATTTATTTTTACAGAAACTAAGAATTCATGAAACTATAAATTGAAAGTGTTGAAGATTTTTCAAAGCAACTTGAAATCTTAGACTAATTCTTTTTTGTAATTTAATTATTATTATTTTCAGTTCAAACGTTAAAATTGCCAACTGGGAAAATTGTCGAGGTAAACATCCTCTGTGTCCTGATGAATGTTTAAATATTCAAGATCCCGTTTGTGGAGATGATGGAAAGATCTATCCAAATTTATGTCTTATGTATAAGTTTAATTGTGGGTAAGTATTGTTCTAAATGTTGATTAAAAATGCAGGAAAATCAAACTTAACGTGGATAGTTATCAAAACTTTGTTTTTTATAATATTTATTTATTTTCAGGATTTTAATTTTTATTCATTTTCAATATTAATTATGTTATACTAAATTATGCATTTATCTCTATAATACAAATACATTTAAGAATTTTAGCATCAATTCTATCTTTAAACAATTTTCTGGATCGTATATATTTTAAAGCTAATATTTCATTATTATTTCAGAAAGAAAATGAATACCTATCATTTGGTGAGATGTTTCACTAGTTTCAGAGGTTAGAATTATTAAAAAGGAATTATTTTATTTTTCTCATTTATTTTATTCCTAATATTTGTGCACGTTTCTCAGGTTTTCGTCGCATTGATAACGCCTGTCCGAAAGTATGTCCTGAATTATATCATCCTGTTTGTGGTTCAAATAGTAAAATTTATTCTAATGAATGCTTTTTACGTATCGAAAATTGCGGGTAAGTTTGCTACCAAAATTCTTACTGTATTAATTTTCTTTCACCAAAATATTTATTTGACTTTTAGAAAGAATGATGTGCAAATCGTAGACATGTCGGAATGTGTTACGACTCCAAAATGTCCCCATTCATGCACACCTCTTCCAGATCCAGTCTGCGGTTCGGATGGATTATTGTATCTAAATCATTGTTATTTCGCCAATCTAAACTGCGGGTAATTAATTAAATCGCAATTTGATATTCTTTTGGAATTCAAGTTATTAATGTAATTTGTTTTACAGAAAGAAAACGGAAAAAATGCCAAGAAGTTTTTGCGAACAACAGCAGCAAATTAAGTAAGAACGACGAGTTTCGGTATAAAGTTCCTCTCGATTTTTCTTCTGTTAAAAGTTAAACAGTCATTTGAATGCTTTTGGCACAATTTAGGTTAATATTTGTGTTTTATGTGTAAATAACCAGGAAAAAAGTAATAAATACGTCCTTGGAATTACTAATCGCTCGTTTGAATGCAACTATAACTAATCACCTTATGTATCAAGGACATTGTTGCACAAAAGATTCTGACAATAGAAATAAGGTGAACAACATATTTTTTTACTTGTTTTCGTGGTGAATAATGATTAACACAATAAACTAGGGAAAGTTTATTTGCTTTAATGATTATTAATACTTTAATAGGCGAGACTGATTAAGTGATGAATTAAGTCACACACTTTCCTTGGCATCGTTCTACTTCTGAAGGTTATTTAAGAATTCGAACCCGTAAATAAAGGATGGTAGCTTTATGGTTTTTTTGAACAAGAAAAAATTATATTTCAATATACCAAAAAAAATATTTTCACCAATTATAAACATTTAAGATATCATTATATTATTTAAATGAAGTAAAAAAATAAAATAATTTACTATTTAACGATTGGAAGTGGCGCCATCTGATGACCAATGATAATATAATTTCAACGGATCATTATAAAATAGCAATTATAGCTGGTAGATGTGTTTAGTGGTAATTTGTTGTCGTCTTTATTACTTTTTAGAATGTTTATTCATTTATAAACAAGACAGAAATGTTATTAGATTGAGTTCAATGGTTTTTGCTCGTCGAACTAGCTCGAGGCGAGTCTCTGCAACCTGTCAGTATCGCAATTGAACCGAGATAACCTTTGCAACAACTTCGTGAGCAGTTTCTATTCCGTTTACACTTTTCAGAATAAATCGCCTCCAGAAACACGGAAAAAATGTTTGAATGTAAATTATAGGTTCTTTCTCCTTTATCTTCTATTTCAGCTTAAAAAACTATTGTCTGTTCTACTATTGTTTACGTATTATTTTTGAAAGCAAAACTTCTTTTGCCAAATTTGGTGTTGATATAAACAGTTTGGTATAACGCTTATATTCATATTTCCCCGATATATTTAAATTATTCACGACAAATGTATCATAAAAATTGAATATTAAAAATTATGAATAAGTATCCAAACTCCAAGCATAAAAATCAATAATCAAACATTTTCATTTAAGAACTATACGAAAACTTATTTCAAGATAAGATAAACAGTAAAAAACGTAATAATATTTAATAATATTTTAATGATTTAATATGAAATGATACATAGTAAAGTTAAGAAATTAGATGACATGCCTATATACATAAAAGCAAAAAAAAAACGGACAAATCAATCCGAATTTCATAAATACTGTACGTTTAAGAGAATCTGTTTTAAGTTATTTTAATGTTGTATGGTAGTTAATATAATTACAAAATTTATAAAAGTTCCTCGAATGTATTTTCAAGACTTCAAAACATATGGGAATAAAATATTACATATTATACAATACTTATTAATGGTACCTGGGTAAATGCAAATAATAATAATAATATAATAAGTTAATTTTGCGATTTCGTAAATTATTTATCGGACAGAATTGCCCGAATCATTATTCTGAGCTGATTTACATAAATAAACATAAGAAGAGATAGATGGTTTATCGAAGTCTTGAAGACACTTCAAATTATCAGGACAAACGCACCTGGAACAAAAAAAAAAGTATTAATATCAAATTGTTTGACATAATATATAAAACAAATATTATATTGATAAAAATGAATAGCGCGAGAAGAGCATAACAATTTTACTTTAATTACTAATTAATTAATGGATGCATTTAATTTTAATAATAATAATCGATTTATTAAATAGAAAAAAATAATAAATTTTATATTTTCGAGATAAGCATGATTAATACCAAATTTGAAGAATTATTTTCTGGGAGAAACGTTCAATACAGGAAAAATATGCTAATAATTAATGTACTTCGTGAGAGGACATTTATATATTAAAAAAAAAAAGAAAGAAAGAAAGAAAGGAGTAATTACTAGAAATTTGATATTCTTCTGAAAATGCAAATTTCGATTTCTCTTACGTAAAATAATTAGCTATATATAAAATGAAACGCAATGGCTTTGATATATAAACCGCTAGAAATTAGCTGAAAGTTAAAGTGGCAAAGAATATTCTTTATACACTTTATTATTATTTCATTGTTAACTCTATAGGATTTGATTGCGAAGAATTGTAAGCATTCGAAATTAATGGCTTATTTTTCTCATTATTAATGAAACATATTCAAACAATAGCATTTCTATTCATCATAAATTTTATAAAATAATGAATATATGCATGTATATATATATATATATATATACATATACACATTATTTTATAAAATTGATTGATTTCAAAATGTATTAATTATTTTTTAATTTAATTTGAATACTGAAATAATAATGAAACGAAAATTTTATTAAAAGCATTCTTTTACTAGCCAATTCATTATAAATAAAACTTTCATTTTTAGAAATTTTTTGTGTAGTAAATTTAATTATACGGACTTTTAGTTCTATGAATCTAAGAAAAAAAAAAAAATCTTAAAAGTTAGCGTTATAGTTACCGATTGAAGTTTGTAGACAACTAAATTATATGACATTTATGGCAGTTGGTTAAAAATGCGTCTCGACAGTATAAATTTAAATTTCAAAATTAAATCATAAATATTAGTGCTCACGGGCTTCGTATGACTTCTTCAATTCGCCGAGTGGTTGGTTCATAAACTCCCCATGCACATGGAGAAGAAGAATGGCAAACTTCCATGGAGTGGTTTTGTTCTTCGCTGGAAGTTGATCTCTGATAAAAGAAATATTAGTTCTTAATTAAAAATCTTTTTGTTTTCTTTATATTAAAACTTTTTATATTGTATAGTCTATAAATTTATTCAATTTAAGAATTAACAGCAAAATCTCATTTTTATCAGCTATTTTTAATTCTTCATTTTACCGGTTCTCTTCTATATAATACTGTACACAAAAGAAATCTATTTTCACTATATTAAAAATCTTTTCCTTCCCATATTGAAAATCCACATTACCAATTAATCTTTATATTCTAAAAAATGTTTTAGATTTTTCATTAAAAAAATAAAGATTTTTTTAGTCTACTATATTTAATGACTTTTTAATTAAAAATGGTATTTTTCCAGAAAAATTCGTAGTATCTGCGAATTTATTTATATATTAAAAAATCTTAAATAGTTTCTTTATCTATTTTTATGTTTCAAAAATTAAAATTTTTGAAACGTAAAAATAATAATCATTAAGCTGGAACTCACTGAAAAATTTCAAGTTTCTTAACATTTTTCTTCGTACCTCTATGGTCTCATCTCATCACATGATTATGAAAACAGCAAATTCTTGTGCAAATATACTTAAAAGCCACTAATCTCTTCCTGCAGATTTATCATCTTATCAAAGAAACGCAAAACACCAACCGGTACATCTTTTTAACAAGGTCATGGTGGAGAAACATCCTCCTTCCAAGTCATTTTAATACAAACTGACCGTGAACTATGTTCCGATGATTTGCACCCCACAATTGCAATACACAAAATAATTTATCCATTTCATCATGCCGATAACGCATTAATAAACTTTACGTGTTTATAAATATTCTTATTTACCAGCACACTAATTTCTAAAATTATTAAAATTGAACTAGTAATTCGAATTTTACATACGGCATGTTAAACGACATTTTCCTACCTTAAGAAATATAACGCGCAGAATAAAAATAAACTATTTCCGCTTCTACAAAATCTATTCGTTAAATTTCCATCCTCAAGAATAGCTAAAATTCCAAATAAAAAAAATATACGAATTCCGGTATTCTTATAAAAATATATAATAAGCGACAAGCAATATAAAATGCGTAAAATTTACCTTAATGTAACGGGAATATGTCGGAATCACAAACAGAACACAGAAAAGTAAAAAAGCGGTTAACTTTGATCGGATCATCATTGTTATTTGTTCCTCAGTTGTTTAATGAAATACTGGATTCATTCCTATTTATATAGTCATAGTGACCCGCCGTCTGATTGGCTAAGTGTGAAGACAATCAGGGATGGAACATCTTGACACGTCATTGTTCATCCATCTGCGCAGTGGCCACTGATAATCGGGTAACACTTCCAAATAATTTTTTTCTTGTTTAGTTTTGATACTATACAAATAAATAAACAATTCGGTTTATTTAACTTTTCCTTCACGTGATAAAACTCGAATCTTCTGAAGCTTTAATATGATACGTAACCTCCAGAAAATTTTCCCAAATATATTTCTGTGAGATAGCCCAATATAATTTAAAATTTTTTACAGGAGAACAAATTTTTCTCTTTCTTTTAAGATACTATATACACTGAAAAGCAAAAATAAAAGTTGTAAATTGTTTATTTTCTATAATTTTACAAATGGAAAAATTTCTTCCTTTTTAATCTATTTAATTATACTGTAACCTTTCTAGTAACAGACTTGTATACGGATTTCTGAAATAACAGATGAAATCTATTTCTTTTCAGTATTTTGTCCGCAATGGGAATATTTGAAATTAGCAAACTTATCTTTTGTTATCATTTATATACATTCATTACAATGTTAGTCAAATTTATGAATTAGTGTTATTTATACATTTATACAATATTATATTCAAGGATGATTATATTACAGTTTTGGCGACATTTTAATCTATTTTTATACATAATTCGAAAATAATAGGACTTGGCATTATCAGATTCACACTCATCTATTAGTCTGTTCATGAGAAGAATCTACAGCAATTATAAATAGTTTTTATAATAATTAAATTAAATCATATATTATGTAAATTATTTTGTGTGAATAATTTTTAGCCGAAAATAAAAGTTTTATCAATTCCTAAAATTATTTTAAGAAAGAAAAATTTAAAAAAAATCACGTTATATTAACGCGTTTAGCATACAAATATTTTCGTAGAAAGTTTGCTCATTCTAAATATTACTACTGGTGATCAACAAATTATAATTAATTACTGACAAAATCATTTTTTGTTTTTTTTTCATATAATTGCCGATTATTTTTTCAGCGATTGACAGAATTATTTTGCCCTCAATTGGTTTACAAATTAACTTTATTTTTCTTGAACCGATGACACATTATCGCTAGTGATAGACTAATATTTCTTAAATGAATGACAACCTGTTAAAAACCCAAATTCCAATCGTTTTACTCTAGCAAATAAAAGAAAAGACTTCGTTCTAAGGGTTCTTAACCGAGTTTCTCGCTCCCAATCTTTTCATTTCATCTGTTGGTCCTGTCAATCATCGTTCATGGATATCAGATGGTTCAAGATTATTACAGAACACAAAGCACTTTTGTATTACGTACGAGTTATCAACTTGACCCCGAATGTGGTTACTTGACAAATTTTTGTTTAAATTACTTCATCTCATAAATATTTATTTTTTCCTACGACCCTATAGTTATTTTTTAAATTTTAATTCTATAAAAATCTTTAGAAAAAAAATTTTTTTTCCTACTTTGCGTTTTGCAAAAAATACAGTACCGTATATGGTTTGATAAAGCCGTACAAATTCAATTTTGCAAATAATAACTGCTTAATATAAGAGAAAATATTATTAAAATTCTGAAAAATATCATGACTGTTTATGCAAGTAATAATATTGTTCTTAAAATTATATTTTCGTCATGGAGTTTGAGAAAGCTTTCTCCAAAACATAGTTTGCATAACAATTTAATGTAAACTGAAATCGAAAGTTGAATGACTCACTTTTTTTTTTGAAACCATATTATTTATTTCTTATTCAACCATCATCCAAATAAAATTTAAAAAGATACATTTCTAAATTATTATGAGAGACCGTATTTTGTTTAAATATTTAAAAATTTATTTTCTTTTAAATTTATAATATAGGCTAACTTTTAAGTATTTAAATTCATAAAACTTAATTTTTTTTAACTATAATTAAACAAATTTACGTGTTTTACTTCAGGATTAGGATAAAGTTTGATGTAATTAATTGTATAAATCAAGAAAATTTATCACATCAACAATTTTTCAAATTTAAATTAAGTATTATTTAATTATTAAATTAATCTTTCATTATAATTAATAGTTACTTCCTATTGGTTTTCTTGAATGTATTACATCAGGCGATTTGTGACGTAGTTTAAATTTCTTGAAACGGATTATTATAGATTTGAATCTTAATTAAGTTTCAAAATCTTAAATGTTATTTTTAATTAATAATTATAATTTAATTGACAATTATCGTAATGCAATAATCAAAATTATTGTAAACATCCGCTTTAAAGGGAAATCCGGGTGAAAAACCACACCTTTTAATCCATCCAATCACGTTTAATTTACAATTTTTGAAGGTTAAATCGGTCGTGATAATTGCATTTCCGAGTAAAGAACTTCGCTTTACTGACCTCGTAATCGCCAATCACCTGACCTTTCTTCCTGACGTCATTCGAATGGAAAGAATCTCGGAATAAAATATATATATATACATACTCCCATTTACGACATTTTAAGCATTGTAAAGTCCAACTAAAGTTTATAAATCCTTTTTGTTTATAAATAAAAGAAAAAGTAAACATTGAATTTTGACGTAATAAAAATAACTTAATGTCTCTAATTAATTGAAGAATTTCTGTTCTAAAATTTGTGTAAATATTTAACTTTTAGCAGTCAAAATATGTTTTTATAGCATCTACGTGACACGATTTAATATAAATTTAATAATTCTTGATCAACTATTTAATAGTTGCTTTTAAATCGTCTTTATCTCTTTGGCAGTGAATAATAAAAATGGCAACTCGTTAAGTTATACAAATAATTAACTCCTAATTATAAGTGGAAATCCTCTGCTTAATTTTATCATCGTGATTAAAATTCAGGGCTGGCAGATAACCCAACTGTTGAGATATGCAGTTGGGGTCGCGGGTTCATGATTGCTCTTTGAACTTTTGTATGTTCACAATAGCTCTTCGCATAACTTATATTCTTAAAATGTGAACTGGCTTCGAAAGCAAATATAATGCAAGTAACCGGATGCGATTAGATAAAAGGTGGCCCCATCTTTCTTGATTTCTCATGACAAGAACGCCAATATACAGGAATAAAGGTAGATATAGAAAAGAAAGACAGAGCGAAAACATGAATATTGTATTGGAAAAAATGTTGCGAGATAAAATAAAATGAAAAAAATTAAAGCATAAAAAATTATATCTGTTATATGATAAACATTTATTTATAACGTAAAAATAACTTTTATATATAATTTAACCTATTTTTCACAATTTTTTAAATCATCCGCCAGCTATAAAAATGATAAAAACCTATTTATTTTTTACCGAAAATAAATTTTATCAAATTTTTCTAATAATTCTACACACGATAAATTATCTTATCAATATTCCATAATAAGTCATTATCATTTACTATCATTACTATCATTAATGACTGTTTATAATTTTTCCTTATCTAAAAAAAATTGATTTAATTTCAGTATTTAAAACTATTATTGCAATACAGTAGAAAATATTTTTGTTTTTTTTTTTCTTTTTTACCGATAAAGAAGACATATCAATAATTTCGATCGCGATTAGTTGGAATTAATATAATTTGATAAAAGGTGAGCAAATGTTAATATATTAAAAATCGAAACTCAAGTTTTTTCTTAAAAAAAGACGTCGAATGTTTAGCGTATTACTTAGCAGAAATATATATTGTCTTATCCTTTTACGTTCAAAATTTATTTATAAAGAATGTTTTAAATATACAAATACTGTATATCAGAAAATTTTTCTGTTATCAGTGATGTTACGAAACAGAATTGCAAATACAGTAGTTGATTTAATTAAAATATACAAGTTTAGAAACAGTTAGCATGTTTACGTTCAAACCAAATGATACTTATAATAAATTTTTTAAAATTATATATTTAAAAAAGTATGTAAAATTGTTTTTTTTCTTACCACAAATTACATTTAACTTACGTAATAAGTTATGGTAGTTTTAAATAACATTTTATAAACTCTGTTATCATTCAGAATCTCAATGCGTAAATATATTACTTACAGTATTTGCTTTTAAATTATGTTTAAATCTTCATCATTTAAACTTTTATCATTATTCAATCAAGTTCTAATGCGAATGTGTGCCGGGATCTAATATACGTGGGTTTAATTCTTAACGAAACTAATTCCTTAGATTGAAATGACAAACATGTAAATTATTCAATTAGTACTAATTTTGCAATTCTTTAGTTCTTGTTATAATAAAATAGAAAATAAACATACCAATATTTGGTCCAGGAAACACTCCAATAAAAATAAGAAAACTGTAGACACGCTGAGAATTTAGATCTTATCTTTATTGTAATAAATTTAGTAATAAATAGCAGTTTAAATAGATCAATGCTTTAAGCGATATCATATTTCATATAAATATTATTTTCAATATTTCCGAAAACAATAAAAAAAATTTTTTTAATGTTTACTCGCATAAGCTTAAATTTATTTTTTTCGGGTTAATTTTTTTTAAATCTACCAAATTTGGATGAAGTAAAGTAAATAATTCATCCTCCCTTCCAAAAAAAAGACTTAAATTTTAAAAGATCACCAATGCTGTTTACTGTGTATTTCTCACTAATAATTTTTTAAATTAATTAATAGATTTTCATGAGATTCTATAACATCGCTTCGTCATTAAAGACGATCTCAACGTCGCATTTTTTAATTCCACAATTTCATCTATTTAAAATAATGGATGCTCACTTTTCACATTTTCCCTAATGGAAGTGATAATGGATGGAGATTGGAATATCAAACAGTTTAACCTTGGATCCTCTTTAAGATTGGAACTTAGTTCAATCATTCAATAACTACGTTGGAATTATTTGGAAAGTAACTATTAATTAATCCTAGAAATGCTTAAACATCTCAAAGTTTTTTCTGAATTATTGAATTTTTTAAAAATTTTCTAATACAGTATTTATAACACAATGCTGATGATTAGAAATATGATATGTACTGTACTGTATTTTATAACTCTGTTAGAGGTATTATTATTATATAAGACACTATTGTATCCATAATATTAAAATCAAAATAATTATCATCATCATATAATTATTTAATAAATGATTGTTCTAATAATATAATATAATCATTATAATTAAATAGGTATACTTTAAAAAATTTGTATCAAAATCAGAAATGTATAAAAGTCAACAATTAGCCTTTTATATTGGAACGTGTGGCACTTCTTATTTGCACAGCTCTGGGTGTACAAAGATACTTAAGTGTTCTGATGAAAAGAAAATAAAGAGACCTTCTTTATCTGATAGAAAAATTATTAAATGAAACATATACTTATGTTTTAATGCCTATAATTATTGCAATATTTCAGTTTATAAATAAATATAATAAAATATATTTAATAAGAAACACAAAAAAAACAATCATTTACATCGGATATATTAAATGTAAATATCAATGTTTAATACAAATAAGCAATCAAATAATGGGGCGCTACTCTACGTTTTTCTCCACAAATATACAATTGTTTTGCAAACATTTTCCTTTAAATTCAATTAAATTTTTTATTATATTGTATTATTAATTAATTAAAATATTATAAATTAATATTGTATATTCCTAACAAGTGATTTTTGAAAAAATATATTAATTATTTGCAAAGCACAAAATCTTATAAAATATAATGTGAATGAAACTGCATATATGCTAAACTGTATTTATGCACCACGGTACGCGTTTATCACATATTATATATAGTCTATATGTTATTCACACAAATTGATGAGGATGTCAAAATACTGTATTAGGTTAATTATTATTTATTAAAATTTTTAATATCTTACTCAATTGTGAGACTCCAGTGCATCTTCCATTTATACGACCCTGGTCGGCAGATGGCTACGTGGTAAAGCAATCGCTTAAGCCTTGGAGAATCCGGTTCAATTGCAGGTTCCATATCTCCAATTTTTCAGATGGGATCCGGGCCCGGCCCGTTGAACTCCATCCTTTGATTTTCTAGTTGACCCCATCATGAGTGATTTAATATTACTATTACCGTGATGGCCTTTAAATGTGGCCGCCGCCAAGTATATCCTTTGTGTGATTCTGCGGCGTAATTCTAAAATTTAAAAAAAAAAATTGCAGCTTGTCAACTATTATCACTGAAATTATGGCATGTGGCATAATTTCAATTTTTTTTAAATTTTAGTTTGAAAAAAAATTAATTTAGAATTTTAAAAGCAACAAAGCATAATCAGTAAAAATATGTTGAACAATTTGTAGAAATTAAAAAATATTTAAAACCCAGAACGTCGGAAAGTTGGCCGAGTGGAAGACCATTGTTTTCTACCTGAAAGATTAAATCGAATTCCAAAATGCTATTCATGTTTTTCAGAGAATTTCTACGCTTTAATTAATCTCTATCCTTCAACGCTTCAATCGATTAAAACAAGTATGCAGTTATCTGTGATGTCTCTTAATTGTCTTGCAGATTTGACACCGCAAAACTCCAACATATCTGATCTAACTTAATAGAAGAATCAATCTTTATGTATTTAATACAAAATATTTTGTATATGAAGAATACAAGACTTAAAAAGTGATTCAGAAATAACTATATTATTCGTCCCTGGATTTCAGATTGAAATAATAAAATAACATAACGCAAAATAGTACTGAATACTGTATATGGAAAATGTACTCTATAATAAGGATTCAATCGTACGATACAATCTAAACTTAACATGAACAACGCTTTCGCTATGTATTTATCAAATAAAAGTCAAGTTTCTAATTATAATTTCCAGTATCTTTACCTTGTGTGCTTATATAGTCTGTATAATATTATAAAAGTATTTTCATGAAACTTATCTTAAAGTTAAAAATTTTAAATAAATGAATAAGAATAAAAATGGCGAAAACAGAAAACTAAGATTGAAAATTATTCGTATTTTAAAAACTGCTTATAAGATTTTTTTATTTTCTTAAAAATTCGATCGAAAAGCATTTAAAGCATCATAGCAAACTTGAATGTTGTGAATATTATGTCTTCACCTTAATGGAAAAATACTTATCGCATTTCTGTTAAAAGAATATTTTAAAATAATAATAATAAAACACAGTCTATATATACTGTACAGAAAGAAAACACAGGACCGAATTACTTTTTTCAGTTTCCACTCTAGAACATTTCGTAAAATGATAAGAGATAAATTGGTAAATTTATCAATTTATCTCCTATTATATTTTAATTCTATTGGTGATATTTTTGGTGGGTAATGTTTTCTATATGTTTCACTACAACATGTTTTTATAATTTATTAATCTAATATTCCCATAAGTCTAAGAACTCACTTCCTTTTATAGAGCTCATAATAATTTAAGAGCAACATGATTGAAAATAATTATATTGAACTAGTACTTTTCCCAAGATAAACTATATAGATATATGATGAGTAAGATGATACCATTAAGATGTAATCTATTTAAGATTCCAAAAATCGTATTAAATAATATTAAGGACATATAATTTCAAAATTATCTTGTGATAATTTTTATTTTGATTCAAATTCATTGATTAATTCTAAAATTTTTTATGATCAAAATTAAGATCTTTTGTGACATTTATACTTTCTAAATTTTAGTAATACTGTATACTGTACAAGAAATAAAGGAATAACAGATAGCATAAGGAAAATTGAGATTATTTAATATTTAAAATATTTTACAATATATATATATATAATGGATTTATCAACGTTATTTACTTTTTAAGAAATATTTAAATTTTTATATATATTCCATATAATATTTGAAAATACAGTATTGAATGTTATTGTAAGCAGCAGCATCAGTAAGTTAAATCTTATCATATTATAGTACTTTTATCGTACTTTATTACGCTATTCCGATACTTTTATCACAGTTATCATACATTTGTTTATTTTCTATCACTTAGAAACCACCGTCTGTTAGTTACAGTACACTCTATAAATTTCTTTTATTTTAGTTAAAAAAGTTTGTATAAATCTTTCTTATCGGTAGACTCACCATATCATACATTTGTTCCACACCTTGAATAAGAATTATAACAGCAACTTTATTATATTATTAAATTAACTATAAAAAGTACAGTATAAAAAAATAAAAGCTTTTATTATGATTTAACAAATATGCTGTTATTTTTTAAAATATTTCATTCCTGCAGTTTATTTCTGTTTCACATATTTATTTTCATAATTATATATTATTATAAATGTAATATCTCATGTATGTAATAAATAAAAAATGAATATAAGTGTTATAAAACTTAAAAAAATTTATTTATTTATTATTCTTGTCTCGATATAAGCAGAGTACACCTTTACTCTCTTGTGCCTGGGTTCCTTAATACCTTGCACAGCCCTGCGGCTGACATTTGATGTTTAAAAAGAAAAATAAGTCAATTGGCATGAGGAGTAAGAGGAAAATTCACAAAAAAAGAGAAAAAAAAAAAAATAATAATATATTGACAGCATCTATACGAGTCCATTTTGTTCATTAAAAACTTTAATTTTGGTCTAATCTGAAAATGAAGAAACACGAATTATCAAATACTGTATAACATTATAGTGGGATTAGTTTTCAGTTATTTTTATAATCCATCATTATGTAAGGCGAAGTCGATAATTTCTGGAATTTATAAATAATAATAATAATAATTATTATTATTAAAGTAATATCTTGCAACATTATTAATTTTTTCAAATTGTACGTCTGCTTTATAAAATCGCATACTATACTGTAATTTGTATTTTAAAACATTATTTAGAAAGTCTATCGAAATACGTTCAGGGAATAAGTTGAGTGTGGAATAACAATCGTATTTTCATATTAATTTTATCCTCTGAAATTGGCATCAATGACTCTTTTTACAGTAAAACTTCGATCTAACGTTTTCCAAGGGGACGGCGAAACAAAACGTTAGATTGAGGAAAACGTTAGATCGGGAA
>WUQG02273836.1:0-19886 GCA_011317285.2 Androctonus mauritanicus | reverse complement strand
TTCAGGTTGGAGTGGAGAAGATGCCGCATTGCGTTGATGACCTGACAGGTATAAGCAGCATGTGCAAAGAAAAAAAATCACATCTACTTAGTTGTCAGACGAATGGAAACAACCACGATAAGAGGCTCTCAAAGTATCGATCAGTTACTGCATGAAAGGTATGTTTGCGTGGAGGAAAATGAACGGTGGGTATCGATCCAACAGTTTCTCATATTAGAGTCGCAGCCGGAACAAATGGCGCTGGATCAAATGGCGTCATACATATATCGAAGAGGCCATCGATACGAATTGCGTCTGACGACGTGACTGGTGCTTGCCTCCATTCTGATCAGATACTGTATCGGAAGAAGAATCGGGTTTCACTTCTGAATGCCACAGAAACTTTGGGTAAAGTTTCCAAGAGAAATTGGGCTTAATGACGTTCAACAACAGTCAGGAAAATCCCTAACCAATTTTCTTACAACATGTCAATCTAATCCATCTAAATTTATGTGACGTAAACTAAAAAGCATATAGAAAAGATGCAGAAAGGATATAAAAATAGAACATGAATCTACGAAATAAATATAGTATATTAAATAAATTCACTAATTATTTTTTATGGTTAGCCTGGTCAAATGGTTGATATTAAGGATTTCATAAGCAAAGCACCAGGAGATTGTCCGAAATGGTTTTCACATATCCCAACTTTGATACAAGTACCTAAACTTATGTAAGTTTTTATATCAAATTCCATTTACTGTTTTAACAATGGAAAGCGTTTCTTTTCGTCATTCAGTAAGTTTCTAACTAAACAGAATTAAATACTTCCAAATATAAATTTACTAGATTAAAAAATAAATTATTTATTTCCTTTTAATATTTTGAACTGCTAGCAACCAGAAAAGTTATTACTATCTATCATTTGTTAAATTTTCTAAATTTTATTTATTTAGAAAGCTTACATATTTATATTTCCGAAATTTTTATCATTTTTCCGGATTATTTTGTCTTTCTGAAAATCAATTTTAGACAGATTTAAACTTATTAGAAAAGATAAATTTGTTTACCTATCCAATATTCCTCACAAAAATTGTTTTTGAACAAAGCAGTTGAGAATTTTACTACTTCTAAATAATAAAAAAGATCCAAGCTATTCTTATCAATCAAAAGATTCGTATTATTTTTCGTATTGAAAAAATTCTATATATAAAAGAAAAAAAGAAGCTTTCTCTGATTTATATCAATAAACGAGGCAATAGTTAAAAACTGGCATACGGATTGTGACCAAGAAGAAAAAATATGTAGTTAAATATTGGACGGGGAAACTTAAAAATAATAACAGATTCATTTTTGGTAGGAAACGTCGAATTGCATTATAACTTATCTTAACATTGATAGGAAATCTATAAAGATGTCAAACTCTTATTGGTATGAAAAATAAGATACAGAATGCTGATAAAAAAAGTGCAAAGACGGTTAAACCGTGACTGGGAGAATGTATAAGAAGCCAGTCGATGAGAAGATTCTGGAAGCTTGACTAGTCACCCCTTTTATGCAAAATCGATAAAACGGATAGAATCACCGACTCGATTCGGACGGATGGTCCCGTTTTATTTCACATAACAATCCTTCTCGTCACACTTCTATATGTACCTGTACAAAAAAAACATGTCCAACTGCGTTTATTTCCCCCTCAACGGTCGTAAGAAACGACGGGAGAGTAGCAACCCTTGGGTTATAAAATACAATGGCTCGCTCCATCTGTTGAGAGCTTTTACAAGTGTACCTGTCTGCCTACTGTTGGTCCACTATATAACTTTTATTGCCTGTACAATATCGAATTGGCATTATTTTATCTCCGGAGTAAGAGCGAATCGAAGGAATGTTATTTTATTTCAAAATAATGTGGAAAGAACTAAAAGTCTCGTTGCCCTCTGATCTCTTTACTGTATTCTATTCATTTCCAGAACCGGAATGAGGTTGGAAACCAGCAACATCTAACAAAAGACTGGAAGATCCGAGCAATGTTATCACGTACTGCCTACGGAGTTGGATTTTCGCCCATTGTGGCCCGATGTACCGAGCCTTTAAAGCGTCGGATTTGTGGTCATAGCCTAGTAATTAACTTTCTCCCGACCTTATCTCTTCGGGAGGGAAAGTAGGAAAAAGAAAAGAAGGGGGCCATACCCAACACCTAATTAAAAAAAAACAGCTCCAGCGAAATTACTCGACTTTAATTAACTGTCTCCTTGGCGGTCGTTTTTCAAAGTTCTGTGTAATTAACAATTTAGTTTCTGTCTTCCGTAAATAACGATGTCTTAAAGCTTCTCTTCTTGGACAGATAATAACCATAATCTATCAAAGGTTAATAGTCAACACACTCCAGTGAGGCTCCCGCAGTGAAACTTTTCACGGCTCTTGACTGGGCCACTCAGTTCGCGCTCCAGCTGTTCTACTTCCGAATACACACCGTGACCCAAAAAAACGTGACAGATAATGCCAGTTCTACAATGTTACAAGCCGTATCGAGAAAGAAATTAATTCTTGATATTTCTGAAAAGAAATTAGATATATATATTGTTTTTTTTTTCGTTTGGGCTTTTGTTCAAACGTTGCTTTAGTAAAGATTTTTCTGTAATAACTGTTAATCATCAAATCATAATATTTTCTCAAATTCAGCAGCATTTAAAAATAGCGTATAACTGTTTTATACTTACATAAAATCTCAATATAATTTATAGAAAATATTTTAGTTAATCAAATGGTATAAAATTTCTTTTTAAATAAATTTAATTAAAGTCCTAAAATCAATATCGTTCAAACTTTAAAAACTCCTTTAAACAATATCAGTAGAACTATTCATTAGATAATAAATGTTTACAAATATTTTCTGTAAAAAATACATTAAGGACAACTAAATTTACTTAGGAAGATCGGTAATCTCACGCTGCTAAGATATGGTAAAAGAAGACTAAGTATTAATTTATAGGAGAGTCTAACACTCCATCGAAAGTCACGCATCTTAAAGAAAGAACAGTCTAATTTATTTCAGTTTAAGCATTTCTTTCTCGTTTCTAATAACATGCTTGCTTTCCCAAATAAAAAAGAGAAGTTTATAAAATTTAAATAAAGATTATAAATTGTAATCTAATAGTGAAATTTTTGTATTTGGATTTTCTTTATGTGGAAAATTCAAGAAATTCAATCAAGGAAATATTTATTTCTATAGAATGGCATTGCAAGAAAGAACAGTTCTTTTTAATGAATCGAGTGTCGAAGATGAATTGTTCGGAAAAACAAACGAATCAAACAGAGCCATATATCGAAAAGATCTCTAAGTCTAACACCGAGAAGATTGGCTGGGAACAGATAACTGTCATCTAGAACCGGAAAAGGCTAGCGGCAGAATTACACACTGAAGAACAGCTGTTGCCTAGGAATTACCGCCAAAGGCATTTAGTCTCGCGTCACCGATCCCGTGAAATTATTGCCATCTTAAGTAGTTTAACAGCTCTCTGTTGGAGGCACGACGTCCGCTGGGTGCTGTTTTTAATCTTGTCTCTCCACCTTTCGATGGATTACGGAATTTAATAGCCTTCCGAGAAAGAAAAACCCGGGGTCACACTTAACCAGTTATTCGTTCGCTATACCATCTGTAAAAATTATGGATTTCATCACTAATTTCACGCTTCTTTTTTTTTTTTTTAATTTTCTGATAGAAAAGTTATGCAAAGGCCTTCGATTCTACTCTTCTTCATTTATCTTATTTTTAGATGAAAATCGGATGGCAATATAAATCAAACTGACGAATTTAAATCTATATCTGGAATAAAAATAAATAGAAGCGTGAGTAATGAATAACTTCTCGACACGACAAATGACTTTGTTTTTTATCATTAAAATTATTCTGTACTTCTTCGAACGTTTTCGCAGTATTGAGATTTTTTTAGCATCTCGTAATTTTCGGAAAAGTCCGATGACGTAAATAGTTGCCAGTTGTTCGGCAATGAGTTAAACTGTCGATCCTATATGGCGAAAATTTAGTCAGTAGCATATGAAAAGCCTCGGTTATCGGACCGACAACTACCTTTTATAGGCTATCGAAACGGAAAGAGTGGAAGCATTTTATCAAAAGTAGAGAAAAACTAAACGGGATGCAGCGACAGAATCCAATTTCCTTCGAATTGGGACGGAAGTGGAAAGGAAGACAGAAAGGAACACGAACGCATTTCGATCAATAACCCGCTCGGAAAAGATAGCATAAATATTGATGCAGACGGACGATTAAAGAGAGATTGGCATGTCTCATACAGACAGAGATAGATAAATAATCTCTGGACAGTTCTCGAGGACCCTCGGATGAAATGGAAAGAGATATCTGAAAAGATTATTTTTGAGAAAATATTTTTATGTACAGATGAAAATCCATTGACTTCCTATTAAGCATCAGAAGTTACTTATTTCGTCAATAACTTCTCTTCGAATCCAGCAAACGAACGAGCAAATCTAAAACATTCACTGGTGATCAGGTCAATAATTCAGTAACCAGAATTAACGCTGTCGGGCCAACAATTATTTTCTCTCCAGAGTACACTCAACGATCGTTTTGTCTGAAATTCGATTTGTGTTCCGCTAGGTTTAATGCTTTTTATAGTGAATCAACGGCATCTCTTCAAGCGGGCCCTTTCCGATCCACAATCATATTTCAATAGGAATTTCTAGCCGAAGTTGAGATACGTTTCTCTGGATCGATAGCGACCGTTCTTCCGAAATGATAAAAATAATCTTCTGATCATCATATTATTTTCAAGAAGTGTTATATCCAAGAATTTTAGTATCACATGTTTTTTTTGTCCCTTTAAAAAGATTGCCCTGATAAAATCTATAGGTACTGTATATTGATATATAAGTTCTGTATATAAATAATTCGTAATAATAGTGTTTAATAATTTACTTGAAAAATATTGTACGATAGAATTTGAATTATAAATATGTTACATTTAAAAGGAAATAGTCATAATAGGTGACTCTTAGAATTCATCTGCACCCAATATTATTTACCGAAATTATCATCTTGATAGCCATAATGAAACAGGAACACCAAGACTACGCTACAATCTTAATGTAATGAGCTAGTCTACAAATATGCTGAGGAAAAGATGGCATACATTGAATTATATTGATATCTGTAGTAAATTAGGCACAGACGGGATCAATAAAACTTATAATTCTATTTTAAAAATAATCTGAAAATTATAAAGTATATTCCTGTTTGTTCTAGACCGATATTAGATATGCAGATAATAGTGTGTCAACTCTATAATATGTAATAAATTCCACAGTTTTCAATTCACTCGGACGAATGAATTGAACAACTATGCATACTATCAAATAGGCAGATATGCTTCGAATCCATGATGCAAAATTCAGAAGTGCAAATCATCATTTTTACATCAAAGAAATTTGGATATCACTATAGATTGCTTTCAATCATCTCTTAAAAGTAAAATTTATTTTAATTAAGTAATTCCAAGATGACTATTAATATTTTTGTTACTCTTTATATAGCTAGAAGAAATGGTAGCTGCATACAGTGAATTTATCCGATTCAGTTGCTATATACAATATACAAACTGAGGTGAGTTACCAACTGTTAGCTCGCTTCCATCGACTACAATGTGCGGAATAACTTCTCTATCGGATTCAAGTTGCCGAGAATGGACTTTGTCATCGACCAGAAGAAGGAGCGGATGGGATTTTCCGACGTCCGAAGTCGGGTCCTCGGCCATTAAGCTAATGGGTTCTTAAAGTAAATTCTCAGCCGGCGAACACGAATCGAGCCATAAATCACTCGGAGATGAGGGAGCGCCGGTTCCTATTGGAGGCCAACGGGGGTCTGGTATTGACAAGACCGGGTTATCGGTCGAGTCGACCATTAAATGGATGCCGAGTGATTGATCAGTCGAAAAACACGCTCCCTCATACGACCATCGATCCCGAATTTTATGGAAGCTTTCCGATTTTTGGCAGAATTTTTATGAGAAGTCCTACTATCCACCATTACTGACCAGTTCTTCTTCGAACAGAATACTACTCTTTCATTGAATCTTGATGTAGATTCCGATTGAACCGAAATAAACATTTCTTGCCTTTCGAAATGGTTTTATGATGCTACCAACTTCAAAATTCTTTTTAAGTAGAGTTTCTATTTTTCTCAAACCAAACAACTTTTAACAGTTAATTTTTCGGGTTCTATTTTTTTCTAAATGGAAATGGGCGGTGGTTAAATCATTTAGTCTTTCTCCTTTAGAGAATATTTCAGGATTCGAAAGGAAAAACATCTCGGCTGCTCTTCATCATCCGTCATCTTTAACTAGGCTCAGACAACAACGCCATCTGTTGTCTCAATTACTGCTTCCGAGCTACCGACTCCACTTCACTGGCTGCCGGAATAATACCATTTGTCCGGATTTTTTCATTCTTTTTGCCTGCCGATATAGTCGCTTTCGAAGGGAATGACGGAAACAATAGGAGTCACCTGATCAAAAATCGAGGTCAGATCTACCTATGTGGAGCCAAACTGTTTATTTTACTAGGAAATCGTCAATGCTTCAGAGATGCTGTACTTACCACTTGAACAATTTTTCTCTTCACAATTGACTTAAATGAACTGGAAAAACGCTACAGATTGTATTTTGCCATCATTATTTTTGAAGTTGTTTACGGTCAGTTACATTTTCCTGAACAGGCTGATGGCGAGCTTTTTTAAGAGCGAACGAAAAAGATAAATAATCAATTGGTTTGCTTTATAAATCTCAGTGCATAGATATTAGGATTATTCTCCTTTCTAAGTTTTACGCATTAGGGTGCTAAATACAGATTACTAAGCAGAGGAACTATAAACAGATCCATTACAAACTTCCTTCAGTTGTTGTAAAGTCGATCGTCAAATGAAGATGAGGTTCAACGGGTCGGATCCAAACCCATTTCTGAAAACTCTTGAGGTGTTGAACTAAAAAATGCACTCAGATCCTTCAGATAGTAAGCGAATGCTTTATTATATACAGTCGGCGGTCTTCAGATTATTATTAGAAAGAGGATTTAGGCCCATATTTTATTTATTCTGTTTTTTTATGAAAATGGCTAAATATTCGATGATTGGTATTTCAGAATAAAAAGTAAATGTTCCTTATTTTTCATTGCAAAAAAATATTATGCAGTTCTTGAGATGATTTAGGTCGATAGATCGAAGATCTCAAACGTATAGTGCTTTTTCTAAAGGATAGAATCTTATCTTTTCTACAATACATCATAAAAGATAACGAATGATTTATTTCATCTAATCAAATGTAGCATTTCTATCGTGACGCAATCAAAATAGCCGGAAACTCAGAGCAACATTGTGGCAAAACGGAAATCGGAACTATAACTTAGAACTAAAGCATCTGCTATATTCTTTTAGAAAGACTAGAATATTGTCATTTCTAATCTTCCTTCTATCCTTCTCCATGCCATAAATCACTGTTGTCGACAAAGCTCAACATTCACAGTTAATCGAAAAATCCGACTCTACCTCGTCAAAATATGTCGCGTTTCTCTGTAGATCTGAGAGAAAGTCGATTCCCTCTTCTTAGATTATTGCAAGTTGATTTTTATAGATGAAATTACGTTCCAGCAGTTTTCAGTTTTTTTTAAAAAATAATCTGACTATTATCCTCAATGAATATTCAACAGAAATCACAAAATTTATCAGAAAATCCGATAATTTGTGATTGAGAGGAAGTTCTTTTTCTCACTCATAATTTATTGATACCATTGTTATTCTCTTAATATTCTGAAATGATGGAAAGTACGAATTAAAAAACTTATGCACAGTTTAAGGTCATCCTAAAACTGAATGAAATGAAGTAACCTGGCTAGAAATAATTCCAGCGAATTATCCATTTTGGATTTATTAGTTTGCACCAGAGCGATAAATTAATTGGTAAGCGATTAGCCATTAACGCTTTACCACCACCTGGCAGCTTCTGTCAGGCTTTGCGTCTCGTTAAAAGATCGTTTGCCACCGAAAAGTGCGGCACAGTGGATAAAATATGAGGTTTTAATGACGACGCGACCCACGTGGACAAACTCTCGTTTCTGGATCACTTCCTCCTCCATTATTCTTTGAGGGCTAATCTATGTTATCCCTCCCTCCTTAGTAACACTACTTCGTGTTTTCAGTGTTAATGCCATGCTGATGAATCCAGTAACGACTGCATTTACTTATCAATCCATACGGTTTCGTGTCTGATAGAAATGCTGGTCAATATCTTGATATTATTTCCCATTCTTTTTGTACATTCGATTCTTAACTACGAAACAGTGTGGCACCAATCGAATTATTTAAAGTTTAATTAAAAGTAATGATACTGAAATAATTCACATTTTTAATAGGACTGTCTGAATTCCATTTTATTTATGCTGTTCATATAGTCCCTTATAATATTTTTAATGGTTAAAATAATGATATTTTATAATATTCAAATTAATTAATTAAATCTGATCGATATAGACTGCAAACCCCTTTTCATATCCTAAAGCCTCAGAGAAACAGATAAAAATCTAAAAGTTGATTTACATAGATAACAGAAACGATAACAATATATTTCGATGATGAATTTAGCTAATCATTTTATTGATGCCGTTAGCGTCCTATTTCTGCTATTCATGTAAATCTGTTTTAATGACAAGAGACCAGATATGCTAATCAATAGTTGATAATGCAATCCATTATACCTATATTTGCTTTATATTTACTTATCTATATTCTGTATGTATATTCAGAATGAATATTTCCATCTCTATTAACGGTTCCACAATTTCTGCATAGAGGGCTTAAGAGTAGAAATTTAATTGAATGTTTAGCGAAAGTATTTGTTATTCAAGATAAATCCGTCCGCTATCTTATTCTAATAATCATATTTATTATACGTATATTGATTTTACTTATAATATTATTTATTTCGAGTGGCTTTAGAGCTGATGGAGAATATGGAATGGCTCAAGTCCAAACCAACCTTCTCCTGCAGGCTTTCGTATAAAAAAATACATTTGAAATTTATTCGATGAGTAAAAATCTGTAAAGACACGATTTATTTACGATATTGCTAAGATGCTTTTAATAGTCACATAAAAAACACATTTAGCAGAAAAATATTCTCATTAGATGATTATCTATCATTCTTATGGATTTATAATGGTGTTATAGTATTGGACTCCAAAAAGCAAATTAAATTTTCTTTTACAGAATTCGAGAAGGATTTGAAAATCTGTTTGTGATTATAATAGGAAAAGCTGAAATAAATTTAAATAGTAGAAGCATTATCATATAAAGCCACTTACAACGGAGACAACTTGACATTAATGAGAATAAAAATGCGCTGGGGATTGGAGCGTCAAATAGAGATTTAGTGGATAGACAAATAGTCTTAGGGGAAAAATTAGAAAATTTCCAGGCGGATTTTTTTATCTGAATCCAGCATATCAAAAGATACCAATCGATGCTATTGGTTGGAGAAACATTTGATATAAACGAGAAAACACATTACCACATTTTACCTATAACACACAGAAATTTACAAGTATGATAATTGAATTGAGCAAAATTTTATTTTGTAAGAAAAATAATGAGAAAATTTAGCTGCCTATCTCGGAATAATATATCGTGAAACTGTGACAATTACCAGAAACATTTAATGTAGTTAAGCTTGAAAAATATGGGAAGAAGAGATGAAACATTCGATAGTAAATGTAAAATTTTGTGCTAAATGAAATTGTTTAACTCATTCTAACAGCATTTTTCTTAGTCGATATAAAAAGTTTTCTGAATAAAATAAATTATTTCATTCTAACTTCTAATTTTATTAATAGTAATAATTATAAATAAATTTTAAACTATCAAGGTATAACATCACGATGGATGTTGCTTTATGTAATGTTATTGATTCTGCTCTGCCTGCATGTAATTTGAATCATAATCGTAATATATATATATAGATTATAATGTTTTGTTGTTAATCAAAAATGGGATTTTCTTTAAAAGAATTAAATATAATTATGTTATTAGGAGAAATTACTTATTTAGTCACATTTATTTAATTCTTTTTACACTTATAGAGAATCAGGATCGACAAACACATATCAAGAAGTGGATTGAGATTAGATCCCAGTTCCTCTGAGTTTCCATCCAATGCACAATTATGTGCCCGACAATTATGATTATTATAATTATCAAAATTGAATTGTATGACTGCAGATTAATTAATATATCTAACAATTTCTACAAATCTAATAACTGTAACGCGTTCAGTTAAGAACATTTAACGAAAATTTGATAATTAAAAATTATTCTGTATTGCTCGTCCTATGATGAGTGATTTATTATTAATATTAAAAATAATCATATAAATCAGGATCAGGAGTATCAGTCATCAGTTCGGGGAGATTTCTCTCTTAAGCACATACAAACTCCCATCTTTTCATAACAAAGAGAAAAAATTCTATAACATCCTATTTTATTTGTATCCTTTAATTATATAATGTATTTAAAGATTCGTTTGAACTTGCTACATTATTTTATATAAATAATTCAATTTCGTATATTTGCTTAAGATAATTCATTTTAACATAATACTAACATTAACGTAAATAAAATTATCTATAC
Organism: Androctonus mauritanicus; assembly: GCA_011317285.2. Taxonomy (NCBI): domain Eukaryota; kingdom Metazoa; phylum Arthropoda; class Arachnida; order Scorpiones; family Buthidae; genus Androctonus; species Androctonus mauritanicus. Next base: position 9,199 of record WUQG02273836.1, on the reverse strand, counting down.
AAGTACTGATTTTCCACATGATGAGATATTCTTTACTGGATAATTTTTATTCATCTTATGTATATTTAGATTATTCTATTTGTTTGTTTGTTAGTTATTATTTTTGATTGGTCTTCTATACTTTTTGTAAAAAATACTGAATAGTCCATTTATCAAGAAAACTTTATAATTTAATCGACAGATGGCGCGATGTAGTATTTTCTTTAAGCCTGGAAAGTTGGCTTTCCTGATCTAACTTATCTACTGTTAAATATTGCATATTACTATATAAAATAAGAAGTAATATAAAATATTTCTGTTATATTTTCAATATGTATAGGATGAGAAAAAGATTTACAACTTAAATATTTGTTTAAAAAAGTGAATAAGTAATCATATTCAAAGTAATATAGATTATTTTATTTTTTGTTTAAAAATTCATATGCCATTGTATCAAATTACGTAGAAAATGATTTTTTTATTTTTATTTTTTTGCCATTTGAAGAATTCTAAGCTTAAAATATAATTATTGCCAGAATGATACAATTTAAATGAGATTTGTAGCAAGAATCGTAGCCACTCCGGATTGATGGATAAATTATTAGTTTAATTTTTACATATAGTATTGCTTAGTAGAGATTAATATACAAAAATGTTATATGTTCTAAATTAATATAATCATATTTTTAAATTTTTTATTAAACTACAGAAGTTTAGGTATTCTATATATCTAAAAATGGACTTGAAAAACTCTTCAAAATTGAAATGGCAAAATATTTTATAGATAATGATGGATATTTTTCCACCCTATTCCAAGATTTCTTAACTTTCATTGCAATATCTTTACCTGTTCTATAAACGGATACCGTTACTTGATAACTAAATGTCAAAATATCGAATATAGCCTAACTTAGGAAAAGATTCAGAATAGAATACTTTACCATAAATGTCATATTTATGGTAATATTACCGTAAATATTTTTCATCGTTATACTGAGAAAAGAAAATCGCATTAATTCAATATATTTCGATTATAGATTAATAGAAATTCATGAAATATATTATTATATAATTTAATTTCTAGCATAGTAAATGTAGAATAGAAATGAAGAAAATATAGATGGAATCATGTTGTAGAGTTTACTTGATATGATTTTACCATGAATACCAGTCTTCTATTTATATACTATATTCTACTGGAAAAAATATGCTTTTAGTTCAGATTTAGCGAAAAATTTAATAAATGTGAACAAAACTTCCAATATCCAATTGGAAATCAGAAACCAAAAAATACCTGCATTTTTTTGAGTTTTAGATGTTCAAAACAGAATTTGTCTTATTGAATTTATACACTAAACAATTTTCTTTAGTTTTTCAACTTCTAATTCTTTTTTAAAAATTTTTTGATATTCTTTGAAAGTTTTCATTTATTACTACTTTATATGTGTGTTTTCTGTACTTGAATAACAGCAATTCAGAGATTCCATACTGTTAGCTCTCGTTTTATATTTATCATATATGAAGGGAATTTTTGTGAAACTGTTTTTCTGCAGTTAGAACAGTCATAAATTTATGCTTTGCATTGCAAAAAATGAATATTCTTTATGTTACAAATGAGTTGTGAATAATAAAAAAAGGAAAAATGCAGAACTTAAGATAAGCATTACAGGCCGTTATCTTTCAATCGACTCCTTTCGTAAGGGCGATGACAACACAGCTGATAGCCCGATAAGGCCGAGACGACTAACTAGAAAGTTAATACCAAGCAAAATTCTCTCGAAGGTATTTATGTCTCTGGGGGCTTAACACGCGCTCCAGAGGCACCGGCTGTTTCGGTAATGGTTGGCAGTAAATCGATTTCCGATGACGAGAGCCATCCGTTCCGACGACCACGTGATCCAGATGGAGCGAAACTTCTGACATTCGTTTTTCTTTAAACAGCTGACGGAGAGGAAGGAAGAAGAATGAGTGCCACCATAAACACTACTCCAGAGAAGACACTAGTTAAATATGCAACGCCAAAATTAACTTATCAGTTGGGAGAAATTTTTAAACTAAAGGAATTTAAGAAAACGAAATTCTCATTAATGAATGACTTTTATAAACTTATAAATATTACTAGGAGCAATTGTCTAAGCCAGGGATGGGCAACCTTTTTCTATGTAAGAGCCATTTTTAAAACATTCGAACTGACACGGGCCGCAAATGAGAAAAAAGAAAATAATAAATAAAATGAGAAAAGAAAAAAATAAATAAAATAAATATAATCAAATATGAACATAGGTATACTCAATGTGACTTCTGGAACTGATGTGAACGTAATATATGCAAAATATTTGGTTGAATATTAGTCACTGCTAATTTTAAATTATTTCTGATGTGCGTCGGTTATCTAGCCAATTCCTTGTTATTTTTTTACTAAATTCATGGCAGGTAAAAATTACTCACATACATAAGTTGTAAAAATAACGATAGAATTTTTGCCGCTTACTTCCTTATGTTGGAAAATTGATTTTCTTTGATAAAAGTTTTATAACAATATACCAAATTTTTTCTTCAAAAGTATCTTTCAAATCTAAATTACTTTACAATTCTGTTATCTCCAATTGAAGTTCATTTGGCGCATTTTTTATATTAACTGTAAAAACATGCTAAAAAATCCGTATTTCGTTTTCTCGGTTAAGGAATTTTTTATTTTGTATATTTATTTTGTAATATTTTGTATGACGCGGTCCGCACAAAATATTAATGCGGGCCGTGGATTGCCCATCGCTGGTCTAAGCACCGATAATCTATTGAATTTATACGTTAGCAGTTACAGTACAAAAATGTATTCTTATGTATTAAATTTTGATGTATTAAATGATTGAATTTAATCAGATCAGATACTATTCTTTTCGACCAGACTGATGGAATGCTCTTTTATTTTCCTGTTCGATTTCTGATGAAATGTCTGAAGGAATAACAGTTTCTAAAACTAAACCAGACCGACTTCCTATTTGGGTTTCCAATTTCTGTCTCTACGTTTGTAGTAAAATTATTTTTCTATAAAAGAGATGAAAATATTTTTACCTTTACATATTCTCATCTTTTTGTAGTTTTAGATAATTTATCCTTAAATAATCTTTTTGTGAAAATTTTGAGAAATTAGCCAAGCACATCAGAAATATTAAATAATATTTTTAATATAATTTTATTAGTAAGGAAGTTAAAACAAAAATATAAATTAATATTTTTGTAAATATGAAAAAATGGGGCTTTGACATCTTTCTTCGTATCCAGGGAAAGAAGCCTTGCCCTGGATACGAGGATTGCAAGGTTTTTTCTTGTCACGGCAACGATAGCAGAAAGATAAAATGCTTAGTTTCTAGTCTCTGAATCATCTTATAGTCATGTCAACCCATTTTTTTTGTTTTTATGAATTTTCAATTCATTCTATTGAAACCTTGGCAATAAATTTGCCTCACACACTCATGGAAAGTCTATACTAGCATTCTTCAGTTCACTAGTTTCCATTTCGTATTGTTTTTGTTCTTCGTTTACTTTGAAGTTTGGAAACTGTAACGAATAATCTTACGTCAACATATAGTATTTTTTCCAATGGCCGAACGTTTTTCCCAATTCTGATAAACATCTTTTTTCCAAAGCTCAGAGTTTCCTCAACTACGTTCTTCTGTGCATGGTGTTCACCACTTGGCTGGCTTGCCGTTCCGGGGATCGAGGACTTATCCCTATTCTTCGCGCCAGAGGCTTGAAGTACTTCCTGTTAGCGGCGGTCGACGTAGAAGCCAACTTCCTTCTAGTAAAAGCTTACCAATATACGACTTTAACCAGCATACAGGTAAGTGGCTAGAAGAATTCTTCTATTATTTCTATTAGATGGATCGTTCGCTCATAGTATTAGAACAAGAACAATGGCTTGCTCTTCGAACACGCGTTCCGTAACTTTGCAATTTCGGTCGACCGCCACGTCCTACATCCGGGTTTGAGAAACGATCGATGCGGCTGGCTGAAGATAACGTCAACCAGCTCCACGGAATGACGTCATAGGCGGTTGTTAAAAGGCCGAAACATTTCGATGATGGAAGATTTGCCGGGACCAAGTTTCCGTTTAACCGTTTGTCACTGCCTCTTCGAGCAACCAAATTGTCAAGTTTTGGGAAAACGTCAAAAATCGACCTGGGAAGAACCGGAAATCTTATTTTATAACCCAATAGCGTTGTATATGCGTCCAGAATTTTAGCAAAAAAATAAAAGCGAATTAATCCTCTGGGATTAAAATGTCGTATACAGGTAAAAGAGGGTGAAAGACACATCGATCGTCTTCCTCGAATGGTGGTGTGGTGCAACGCGCTAAAGGATGCTGCTAGAATTTACACAAAAATCAGTTTTTGATATGAGACGCAAGCCCGCGGCTGTGGCCACCGAGGTGCTAGATTTTCCGGTAAACTAAGTTACCAACAACTGTGAGGCAACATGTCCCGCGTCAATCTGATAAAAATTCCTAAGATAATTAGGAATCTGGAAATTTAGTGTGTACTGCTTCCGAATCAACGGTGGCTTCCATTCGGCACTATTCCCTGCAGGCAAAAGTATGGTAGCAAGACCCCAGACAGTGAATCGGCCTGGAAATGAGACTCGGATCTGGTAATTGGACAAATCGGTCGTTAGGCCAGGTGAACTGTTGTCGGTTATCTAATCGACATCCTATTGCGTTAGCCAGATTACAATCGACCTTGTTATAAACGAGTGGGTGCTTGTTCGATGATAATACTTTTATTAGTCAGGCATATCTATTATATCTATATGGAAAATGTTTGAAAAGTTCCGCTCTAGCCGAATAATGTCAATTGCATTTAAACTAGAACACGATTTTTTTCATGTGTTTGAGTAAAGTCCAAATTTTCATAAATGTGGATATGGAATAGAATCTTAAATTTCGATTAGAGCCGCAAACTTCAGTACTGTTCTAGACATTAACATATCTATTCAAAATATTTATAATGCGTTTTGTTAGTGGGCCGTCTGGATCATTTCTCAATTTTGCACTTTGTTTCTAAGTTTACATCTGTATAGAATGTAACATTCGTATTTAATATACCTTCAATATATAACATCAAAATTCGACGTATTTCTACTAATAATAAAACTTTGGTTAAGTAATAATGTTTCGCGATGCTTGCTAATCTATGGCTTTTTTTTAGAGGTTTTATTTAATAGCGTAATAAAATAATTAGAATGTTAAATATGGAGAAGCTGAAGAAAATGGAGATAGATACGACATATTAATTCAAACACGAAAAAATTGGACGTAATATTCAATAGGGATTAATTTTTTTCCGTCAAGTATACTTGGGCCTAACTCAAACCTCGGAATTTTTTAATGTGAATTGTTATAGTTGCATAATATTATTGCTAGCAGAATGTTTAATATGAGAATTTATCGAGCGAAGAAAAACTGCTCAACTATACGTAGAATAATTTTTGTCAGCTGAAATAAACCGTCAAAGAGATTTTCATTGATAATTTAAACTTTAATCTATCATTAGGAAGTTTTCATCATCATTGATCATTAATATTAGTACCAAGCGTAAATAAATATATTACTTGTTAGTTATTTTTAAGTAAAAACTGTATCGATTTTGTTAAACTGAGAATGTATCAACATCAACTACGTTACTGTTATAGAATCTTTGTTTATTCATAAAAGAGATAGATAACAGTAAATGTATAGTGTCTTATTTAATTTAAAATAAATTAGACTTATATAATAAATAAATAAAAATTTTTTCTTCGCTACTTCTTTATTAAAGCATCAAAGAATTCTACGACAAAAACAAATTGATTCATTTATCGCTTTAATAAATATCAATTAAAATAATTTAATTAAATGAGATTTAATTGCTATGATTAGCCTTTGCTGACCAAATAAACTTATAAAAAGATAAAAAATCATAAACAAACTTAATAAAATTCCAACAGTTTTTTAATATTAAAAAACTGTTGGGATTTTATCTTTTTATAAGTTTATTTGGTCAGCAAAGGCCAATCATAGCAATTAAATCTTATTTAATTAACTTACTTTAATTGATATTTATGAAAGCGATAAATGAATCAATTTGTTTTTGTCGTAGAATTCTTTGATGCTTTAATAAAAAAGTAGCGAAGAAAAAATTTTTATTTATTTATTATATAAGTCTAATTTATTTTAAATTAAATAAGACACTATATGTTTACTGTTATCTATCTCTTTTATGAATAAACAGAGATTCTATAATAGTAACGTAGTTGATGTTAATACATTCTCAGTTTAACAAAATCGATGCAGTTTTTACTTAAAAATAACTGCGTATAAAGTAGCCTAATATATTTATTTACGCTTGGTATTAACATTAATGATCAATGATGACGAAAACTTCCTAATGATAGATTAAAGTTTAAATTATCAATGAAAATCTCTTTGACAGTTTATTTCAGCTGACAAAAATTATTCTACGTATAGTTGAGCAGTTTTTCTTCACTCGATAAACTCTCATATTAAACATTATGCTAGCAATTTTATTATATAAATACGTAAGATTATTTTCTATCTACCACAGCGTTGGATGTTGATAATTTTGTCCCGCTGCGAATAAGACAAGAAAGTGATAAGCTTAATACATTCCTTAAGGTTGTCAAAGAAAAGATTACTTTGGAATATTTAAGTTCCTTTCAAGAGCTGTTGGGAGTTCTTATGTATTAATTATCTTCGGGAGTTTTCTTGATTCAAGTTTTCGATAAATATAAAGTTTAGATTTCCAAAATAAATAATTAGGCCTTATTAAAAAAGAATGGGATGTGAAAATGTTGGATTGGAGCTGGTGGAGGAGTGCAATTGCCCAATCATCTATAGGTTCTCGGTATAGAAGTCAATGGAGATGCTTAGTTCGACAACAGAAAATTTACTCGATTGCTGTCTGTTCGACGTGACAAAATTATATTTAGACTCTTGGTAATTCTTTGCAGGCCCTACCAATTGCCGGTAGCCCTCAATCTAATAAGAAGTCAGCCTTCTTTTCAGCTTTAACAATGGCTAGAAATTTGCCGGTAGCTGACCACTTTCTTCTTGCTAAGGAAGGTCGGCCCTTCCGGTAAGACGCCACTAAAACGTGAGTCGCCTTTTCCCCAGCTTGGTCTAATTGAATTGCATTCTGTCCGATTGCGCTCACTGTTACTGTCTACCTTCTATTTGACGTGCAAATGTTTATCTAGAACGAATAGAAGTTTGGTTTCTTACTAATTTTCAGCTTTGTAATTTATTCGAAATATTTCTGCTAATCTGAAAATATTTATTTCTGACGCTTGCGACTAGAAATTACGAAATCTCGATTTAAAATCCCGTTGATAAAAGACATCCTTTTGATATACATTACTCGAATATTATTATAATGGTATAAGTGTTGATCGATAACACAGACGTTAGCATGAGAAGAGAATTAATCTCTTCTAGGTACCGGGAAATTGAACACAATCGAGATTTGTGATCGATTTCCCGTAAACTGCAGTTACTGGCGCCAACTTCGACATTATTTACTCTTGGGAAAAAAACGGCCGGGGTTCGGATGGCTGCGGATCAGATACGATCTTTTACAATTCGAAGAACGGACGTCACCGGTTTTAGTTTGCTAATATGATTAAGGAAGTCGAAAGGGTCCTCGGACGAAAGGACAAACACTTTTTTCAGTGCCGGGCTGAGCCGCCGGGACTCCGAGCAATTGTCCTGAAGACCGGACTTAATGGGGCCGGTTGAGGCTGGTAAACAATATAAGTATTAAATGCCCCAAGCTTTGGGTAAAGATATACATTTGAAATTACAATACGAAAGTATTTTTCTATTATTTTTATCAAACCATAGAATTTAGAACATTAATTGTTAATTGTACGTAAGCTTTCAAACTTTAGCTTTCACGGAATAAAAGACGATTTTCAAAGGCCTTATTAGCAAAGTTATAAATAAAATCCAGAGGAAATCAAATGCGCACAATTCCCCATCCTGTGGGATAATTATGTAGCAGAGTATGGGGAATTATACCCAGTTACCACACATAAGAACTGGAACGCAAATTGCTTTTAATTACAGCAGAAGTAATAGATTTACATAATATTTATGAACTCATATAAAACAAAAAGTTTTCAAGATTAAGTTCAATCCTTAAAAAAAAAAACTATAAAAATTCACATCACTTACTATTCACAATAATAAGTACATCGCAGAAATTTTTATTTGCTTAGAGTATAATAATCATGCGTTAAAAACTGAACTTGATAAAGTTATAAAAGCAATTGCGCATGCGAGAAACTTTGATGCGCATAATTACCCACGGAGCACTTCCATCCCACTTTCCTTTACTATACTCTCATGAAAAATTATCAACGACGCAAATTACCAATTACAAGTGCACTGGAACCGTGATCAGCATTGCCGCCGAATCAAAAATTTTCGGATCAGAAAATTTTAAAAAGTGGATTAACACGGATCAAAATCGGCAAATTTCGGTGTCTCGATTTTTATTAAATTAAAAAAAGCTATATTTAAACTTTTGTTTTTAAATAAATGAAACATAAACAAAATAACAAATCCTTTCATACACGTAAATAGCACTAATAATTACGGTATATCAATTGAAAAACGTTTATCATCACAATTGAAAATGAAAATATACGTAAAATTTGTGCTGTATGCTATAAAAAAAATATATTTAATGGGATAATTTATTAAAATGTTTAAATATATATATACGTATTACTCTAATTCCTTAACTATTAATTAACTCTCACTTCTCCCCCTTCAAAAAAACTATATATAACTGAAGGCATAACTATATACCTTCAGTTTGCCAGGGCCGGTAAAATTTTTCAGTCCGCCACTACTATTTTTTTTTTTTTGATAGAAGAGAATAAGTAATTGTCCGCGATTAAAAGTTGAAACGTTTGATGAATTATGCAAGAATGAGAGATAAAGAAACTATTTCGTTTCGTCACTCGTACGCGCATTTATTTGCCAACGTTGGAGAGTAGATTACTAAACTTCTTTCTTTTCGCAGTTGTTGGATTGCTTTACAATACCTACGGTTCTGGCCCTATCCTGGATCTTTCTGAAAGTCCGTTATAAAATTCTCCATGTATTAGGAGTTGGTATAGCACTCCTTGGAGTCGGATGCTTGGTTTGGGCCGACTCGGA
>WUQG02273725.1:0-19888 GCA_011317285.2 Androctonus mauritanicus | reverse complement strand
TTCATATTAAAAATATATATCGGTATTATCGAAAAACAACATCATTAGAGCAGGGAACAACGCGATTAATAAGTGTATTTAGTCGGAAAATAACAGAAAAAAAATGTTTTCAAACAGGAGTCGCGTTTAATATTTTTATTTTTTTTTTCTTTATTTTTGCAGAAAATATAAAAACACAAACGTAAAAAAAAAAAAATTACGACATTTTATTGATATCGCCGACATAAACGCATTACGTCACACAAATGACGTTTTTAACAGAATGAAATGCCTATTATGACCTATCAATGGCTACTCCATGAATCAGATATAGTTTATATAACGCGTAATATTGGCTACAGAGATAGAAGAATGTTTGGAAACGTTTATTTAAAAGAAAAAGAAAAAAAAGAAAGCTGTCGCTATTCTGAAGGAGTTAATTAAAAATAGGCTTTTGAGAAAAGATTAAACGTTAAATTTTTATATTTTTAGTAATTACTCAGAATGTGTTTTTCACAGAACCGTCTCTAGCGATATTATAACAGCCATTCTCTTCAGGAAACGAGTCATTTTACTAGAATTCTAGTAATTTCTGTTCTAATTATCTTTTAACAGAAAAAAATGGCATTTCTTTTTATTTCTTTGCGAGAAAATAGCATCGGTAACAAACATTACGTCTATGTTTGCAACTTATTCTCTTTATATACAGTACATATATTTTCTTAGACTACATTTTTGACTCGATAATGATATTTTTTCCAGGAGAAAAAAAAATATATATATATATAAATTACAACGGATCATTAAACAAACTTTCTTCTTCTTTTATAGCGATTTTATCAAAGAATTATTTTAACTTGTGTTGTTCTTTTTTTAGGCAGAAAAAAAATTAATAAGGAAAGTTAGAAGAGATAAAAATGTCATTTTGTTATTTTTCGTTATTGCTCTTCTAGTTTTGGAAACATCAAACGTAATTAGTGCAGTTAACGCTATACCAGTCTTTAGTAAACTGTAACGAGGAGAAAAAATAAATAGATAGATAGATAAAATTGGAGACAATAATTATCCTTTCAGAACGATCAAATTTTCCATTTTGTCTAGAAACTGGAGATCAAATATGTCATTAATAGATGACCCACTTTCTGTTAGATGGTGTTTACATCAATTCAACACGCTAAAATCGAACAAGTTTCCAAAAATAAGACGTCGAACGAATAATAAAAAAAAAATATTCTTAATATTAAGTTCGCCTTTTTCTTCTTGATTTATTGATTTATTTCTATTGAAATTGCTTAAGAAGATGCAAAATAATGTGTATTATCTTTCTATAATGCATATATATATATATATATATGAAAGCAAAGATCTTCTCATAACAGGTTGTCCAAAGCAGATGTTCTTAAGAACGTTTTGCTTTATTTTTCTCTTATTCTCAGCAGAGTACATAATTTAATTTCCATTGTCGTCGAGAACTAACGTGTAAAACTGCAAATAAAAAGTAAAAAAAAAAATTGTCTGTCGCGGTTAAAATTTTAAAGAAATTTCGCTTACGCGTGTAATCTATATAAGAGGATGGAGAGAGTTGTGTAACAGAGTGTCATTTACAGGGGAACGGTAACTCCCGATTGTTTTTTCCCATTTTTAACTCGATATATTTTAATATCTTTGTACAGTTTTAATATATCGAATTGTGTGCGAATGCGTTACAGTTCCTCAGTTAATATGGGCATGTGATCCCAGCGCCCACTCAAAATCTTTAAATAAATCGTCTTCAAGGTCAAACAAACTAGTAGTAGCTCATTTGCATGCGCTTTATTGAATTCTAGATTACTCGATACACATTTGTCATGTCGGCAGAACGTTTAATTAATTAAAATTTACTCAGTCATAAATATTTATTATTATTATTATTATTATTGTTGTTGTTGTTAAATCGTAACGCGTATTAATCTGTTTAGTAAGAACTGAAAGTTTCCGTCAGCGTAACTTATTGAGAATTTTTTTGGAAATAACCACTGAAATTTCAGACAAAAAGCTATTTTTATTTACACACATTTTAATATACAAAATATCCTCTACATCACCCACACTTATATACAAAAAAAACAACAACAACAGAGAAACACGCAACTATATTCCATCCTTCTGAACACATATCGGTGGATACAGACAGCTAAATGTGCATCAATAGGATAGACAAATCTCGACATCACACGTACAAAATATATATATATGTATGCGATAGGTTTATATTTATTTATTTATTTATATATATAGTATATTTTGCTACCTTCGAGAAAGACATTTTTATCATATTGTCACATTCAGTACATTTATCACAACATGACCGTTCTCACTGTAAAAATTACGTCTATAAAGATATTCAGTTCTATTCTGTTAAATCTATGCTGTGCTTATTAGATATGTTAATTTATGCGTGTGTTTACATGTATATGTATATATATATGTGTGTGTGTGTTAATATTTTTATCACATTGATAATAATCTAATAATTTATTTATTTGTAAAATTTTAATCCATTCGGAAAGATATTCCTGTAAAAAAAAACAAAATATAATCTGCCACAAAATTCGCGTTTGGGTGGAATGGGATAAGAAATGAGCTTTTGGAATTTTGCTACCATTAAACCCTTAAGGATAATTAGAGGGATAATGAGGGCAGCTTATCACCTGATACATGTATTTATTTTTTTTTTGCATAACGCTATAAAACAGTCATAAGTTATATAGGGTTTTTTTTCTCTTTCTTTATTTTTTTGTTTTAGTCTTTAGGTTTCTTCAGTTTGTCTAGTTGAAGTGTGAGATCTTCACTTGTCGATTGGGATTTCTGCTGATGAGGGAAAAAAATTTTTTTAGAATGTTTAAAAAAGGAGTAAACGTTAGGAAATTGTATTAAATTTTTACCTGGTTCCTTCCCTTAACGCGTGGAAGTTTATCTAAAGAAGGAAACCACGCTGGCTTGACTCGTCTTTCTGCTTGGGCTCTCAACATGGCTACTTCTTTTTGACCTTCTGTTGTTGTGGATGTTGTAGAAGATGGCATTTCTGTGGTGAGGCTGTTGAAATCTATCTTTTCGACTCTTCGACTCATCTGTACTGGTCCGCGAAATCTCTTATGTGTATTGAGATACTTCAGCAGTAAATCAGTTCCGTCTTCTTCTTCGGTGTTGTACACGTCTTCATCGTAATCTTGATATACGTAATCGTTCGCAGTTGGAGTGTCTTTCCATCTCTGGACGTATTTTGGTGTGTCGTAAACGGAAATGTAACGTCTTCTTGGATATATTTCCGGTTCGTCGTCGATATAACCGACTGGAAGTAGATACTGAGGTATTACCGGATACTGTAGCTGACAGTAACATCTTGTCGACATCACAAAGAATACTATAAATTCCAAAAGCCTGATGTCCATTTTCTACGGCTGAAATGTCGAAAAATACGTAATTTATTAAAACATCGTTATATTAAGGTAGGGAATGTATCGAATTATTGCCTCGTTTTAGCGCTAGGTGGCAGGATACCGCAATGTAACCATAAGCATCGAAATAAGTGTGATAGGCAGGTGAAAAGTCAATGCCCTGCACGTTAATACATGTTTGCGCAACGTAAAACGTAAACAACCTCATTAAATTTTGTATTAATCAAACTTTCGGTACGTTAAACGTATCTTTAGAATCCCTAGACGACAGTATTAAATTTGCAAATGACAATTAATCCGATTTGAACCAAATTACCCTCGTAATCCGTCTTCTCTGCATAGTTACCTATAAGACAGTGAAGGCAGCTGTACAGGGGTTATTTACCTCTAACCATTAAAAAAACGAAAAAATCTATCTTTTCAAGATTAAATCCTTGCCAATTAATTACTGAAAGGGTGTACATGTGTAAAATAACACATTTTATCGATAAAAACAGAACAAATATGTTATATTTTACGTTATATGCCGACGTGTATTAGAAACGGCAAAACGGTAGGATAAAATGTTATAAGACGAGTGATTACAGAAAAATGTAAAGGAATAAACAGAGAAAACGAGAATTAAGAGATGTCAACGACTGATAACAGCTTCCTTATGTTAGGATTTAACAAAACAGGAAACGTTAAGCGAAATGACAGAAAGGCATACTCACATATGTCTGAATGACGTTAGACGGTTGTATAAAGTACTCTCTTGGAATTGTACAAGCGATATACAAGCCAGCAATGCGGACAGTGTTTATATAGCGGGATGGTATCTTGCGCGCGCCGGATACACCCACACATAGGTGACTGATAGGTCGATACGTACAGAGTAGGACCTTCCGCGAATGGCAGAAATTTCATATCGACCCGGTGTTGTGTTTTCAGTGGGGCAGTGCCCGACTAACGTTGCTATTTTTAGAACGGGCGGTCGACACGCGTTCGCTTTCTTCCTATAAATAGTTTCCGGTACGCTTTTCCACACTCGGAACCATCGGCGAACGTTTCCGGAATGGAAAAAAACCCCCAAAAAATAAAATAAATAAATAAAAAAAATTCGAACAATATTTAATGTCCTCTTAAACAACCGCAGAAAGATATAAACATGTATTTATTTTTAATTAAATAGTAACGTTCGTTTAACGCGAGTTAAACTGCGAATTATCAAGAATAATGCCGGATTAAAGTCCAAAATACGGTTTTCGAACGGCAGTTTGGAAAGAAAGTGTGTCACGTTGTATCGATCCAATCGTGAGAAATTAGATCATTGATCGAATTCATAACAGAATAAAAATCTTTCGACAGATGCCACGTATTATTTCCTACTTTATTTTATGTACACAAGTTTAAACCGCCTTCGCATTCAACAGCTTTAAAGAGTTATATACTCTTAAGTGTGTTTAAGTGAAGTCGGTGTCGACTTAATTTTATATATATTTAAAGGTTAATTTACTTTAATTTAATTTTATATAAACGCGCATTTTAGTTTATTTATTAACTTAAAAAAAAAAATAAATAAAACCATTAGACATTCCAGCTTAGGAATTATTTAAATGTAAGGAATAAAATATTCATTCGCCACCTTTCTCGGTTTACACTTAAAAGTTAATCAAGTTTAAATGGAGCTTGTATAATTTAATTACACAGATTAAAAGGAGAGTGAGAAAGGAAAAAAATTCTGTTATTATTATTATTATTTTTTTTTTTTTGGCATCTCTTTTATTATTATAAATCGCCGAATTTAATTATAGCTAACACGATTTCTTTAATTAATGCGAAAAATTATTTATGCAAATTTTTTATTATTATTATTATTATTATCGCTCGGTTGCTGTCTATATTTTTCCTTTCATTGGTTTACATTTAATAATAAATAAATAAATAAATAAATAAATAAAAATAAAAAACATTTTTTCATTATGACGTCTTTCGATTCGGTCTGTGTTACGTAACAATAGCGATAATAATTTAAAAATGATTAAAGACACGTAAAAATTCGCAATATTTCTCTTCTGTTCGTTTCTACTCCGTTTTTTTTTCTCATTTTTTAACAATTGTAAAATAGGATTTTCTCCGGTTTTTTTCTGGTCAATTTGCCTCGTAGCAACGTTGTATTAGGAGAATTTTATGTTATATTTATAGTTTAAAAACATCGAAAAAAATAAGTTGATTGGATTTAGTTCAATCCAATGTTTTCCATTTTAACTCCGACGTCATTTTAAATCTAATTACCTTTGTTTCAACACACAGAAAGAGAAAAAATAAATTTAAAAATTCATATTCAAAAGTTATGGATCAAAAAAAAAAAAAAATTTAAACTTTTTAATAGTTAATTTAACAATTTGGCATTTTAACAGCTTAAATATAACAATTTGAAAGATACCAGCGTGTGCTTTTAAAATGTTCATGCAGTATTACATAGTTTAAAAATATTCTTTGCTATTGTATGGCTACTGTAACACAACAAACTCTGTATTGTAGTGTATAAACATAGTTATATGTTAAACACAGTGTAATGTTATAAAGTAGACTGAAAACTTCATGTTACCTGTTGTAAAATGACAATTATGGCGTAACACGTATATTTAAATTAATACAACACTAATACTGATATATAACACTGTTAACCTTCAACTATATAATATAGAGTGTCGTCTAACATTACATCTCTACATAACAATACATTTATAATTACGTTAAGTGACTAAATAATGTATAATATGATTAAAGCAGTTTTAGTTTAAATGCAGTATATTACAGTAGAACAAATCCATACTTCCTGAGATAGCTTTCATTAGAAACTGTAAATATCGTTCCAGTAAATGACACCAAAATCGTTACAGACGGCAGTAAACAAGATGGTTCATCTGGAAGCGGAGATGTTATAATTTTCTTTACTCATACCTAAAACTAGAAAACTTTATTTCTAATTTCCGTGCGAAATCATTGCAATAAAAGAAGCCCTTAGCAATTGATAATCCTGGATATTCACGGATAAACGTGTGCATACTACCAATAATGTATGGCTGTGAAATGTAGATTATTACAAAGAAAATGGAACAGAAACTAGCAACAATCCAAAGAAGCATGGAAAGATACATGTTAGGATTCAGCAGGAGGGCGCAAGACCAACATATGGATAACAGAACAAACCAAATAAAAGACTTAATGATAGCAATTAGAAGAAGTAAGTGGCATGGAGCAGGTCACATAGTAAGATACACCAATAACCGATGGACAAAGAGAATTACAAAGCGACAATCAAGGCTTCAAGGGAAAAGATATCCTGGCAGGCAAAACAAACGATGGAGAGATGATATAAGAAACATAATTGGTTCCTAGTGGATGCAGATTGCACAAGAAAGATACATCCGGAAACAAAAGAAGGAGGAATATATATCCAGCAGTGGATGAAATAAGAAATGCTGCTGCTGCTGATGATGATGATTCACTGATAGCAAAAGTGCAATTGAAAGGCTTGCAAACTACCCAAACCTGATTGAGAAAGACTCGAGAGAGCAGACAGGCTTTCCTTATCAATAAACATAATTCTACAATGAATACCATCCCATAATGACATGCCAGACAATGAAAGAGCTGATAAATTGGCAAAGGAGGCATGTGGTATGAATGCAGATAGTGAAGGAAAGCTTATATTCACCGAAATCAGTTTTCTCATTAAAAATCGAATTTTAACAGCATGGACTTCCCTCCGACATCCATGGTATGTGGGCAGCAAACCAGGCGAAATGCAACAAGTTAAACCTTTCAAGAGAGAAACAAACTACAATTTCTAGATTCAGATCAGGACGTCTGAAAATATTAAAATATATTAATGGAGTTAAAACCTTCCCAACTACAAAATCTGCACCCTGAATCCAAAATATATTATAGACTGTATAAATGTTAACAGAAGTAATTAGCTACTAATTCTTAACATATCATTAAAAACTATGGGAGTATGATATCGCGGACTTGGTCTGTTTATGCCAGAGTATAAGCAACAACAACACAACAATAAAAGGTAAACAGAATTTTCTTCTAAAATATTCTAGTGAAAACTTGATTTAATACACAAGAACACGAGATTTTTTTAAATTTATATAACGTAAAAAATTTGATACACATTATTTTATGGAAGAAAGTCTGGTATTTTTTATAGACCGTATCACTCTTAAAGTAGTTATGGTTGACATTCTTAAGACGAGATAAGAGTTCTACTTATTCGTTATAAAATGAAAATTATTTTAAAATTTTAACTGTTTTCTTAATTCAATAAAATTTTATAAGTTTTATTTAATATCTAAAATATTTTACGAGAGAGGGAGATCAATCAAATTTAGAATCGTTTCTTATCGTTCCGTGAAAAGAGCCATTCAAACGTTTTCGGGTTTTGAATGGTGAAGAAATTAAGATGACAGATGTGTTTTTAACAACAAATATTGCCAAAAAAATATCATAAAATTGCTTTTAAAACAGGCTGAAAAAACTGTAAAATAGAATTCTGAAAACATTCGTCTCTTTAATTATTGATATATCTTTACCAAATAAACTAGCTAATCTCTCTGCCTTATCTTAAGAGGTTGCCATCTTATCGAACGTTTTCAGTCTATAATTTATTAGCACTTGATGTTACACAGTTGAAACTGTGTTAACATAATACAATTTCTACTTTAAGTATGGTTCAAGCATATAATCTTAATTTAAGGCGATGGAGAATTATAAAAACAGTTTTAGAGATTTAATTCTCGATCAAAATTTTATACATATATAATATTTTTTTTTTTTTTAATTCCTAGCAAGGGCATAGATAATATTGGTTTGCATGGGACGTTGACACAATTCGTTTTGTCTGATTAACCAAGAGAAACACTTCCTGAAAGTGCATGTTATTTTGAATATCTGCTGATAGGCATAACCCTGAATTCCATGCATTCAAATCCGCTTATTTAGTAAAACCGAGTTTTCTGCCTTTTTAAAAAAAAAACCAAGAAAAATTTTCGGTTTTTTTGGATAAATACGAGAATTACAAAGGGAATATTTTTCGTTGATAGTCAGTCATCCATTAAAAACCGGTGCGCTCTGTTATCTTAAGAAGTTAAATCCATTCCGACTTGGTTAACATCGAATGAAATAATAACGGATCGTTAACCTTGTAAAGACGATTTTAACAATATCACTGAAGAAATCTGAAGATGCACTAATTGTCTGTAAACGTCAGCTTAATGGCCTTATGCATCCGTTATTTATCAGGTCACCCCCAAAATTAATGTCGTTTCTTTAAAACCGTACTCGTTCAAACATGTCTCAGCTTGCCTGAACATGAATCTTTAAAGCTTTCACAACGATGGAAGGGTGTTTGTGATTCAAATGGAAAATATATAATTGATTAAATTAGCAAGTGATTTATCTTTTATATACTTTCAAAACTTAATGCGAAAAACGACATTATTTTTTGGATGACCTGATATTTACTCGGTTAATGTACGAATAATGGGATTTGTTAGAGCGCAAAAATACTTTTAGGGTTCTTAGATTGTTGCAAATTATAAAGGAGTCCCGTTTTAAAAAATTATAACGGTACAGATTAAAAATATGCATAAAAATGTCACTGCAACCGTGCATAAACGCTATAAAAATTTTATTTTACAATAACACAAAAATTTGCACGCATACTTCATGTTTTAACATAATAATATCTCTCAGGAGTAAACATAGAGCGCTTATTTGTATATATATTTTAAAGTTACAATGAGAGAAGATTTTTAGAGGGCTTGCAAAATCTTTATGTTATAATATTAATATCCTTGAATTTACGCCAATAAAATCTCGTGTCAGCATTTTTACTTCTTTTGTTATTTTTGCAATTCTTACTTAAATAACTTTACGCTACAAAATATTTTGAAATTTATATATATATATATATATATTGTTCTTTTTTCCTCGTTTGTAAATTTTTAAATATAAAATTTCGTGTAAAGTTACGAATATAAATATAGTGCCGTGTTTACAGTGTAATTTAGTAATGTAACTTACGCTACGGATATTTTGGTTTGCCCGAATAATTACAGAGAGTAAATTTTCAGATACAGTTTAAAGGGGAAAAAATCCAAAAAAATTGACGTTCAGAAGCACATTTCGAATAAAAAAAAAATTCTGGCCGTTTTACTGAATTATAGTCTTTCGGTCGGATTCACAAAGCGTAAACCTTCCTGCGGAAAAATTGTTTATGGCCTTTTATACAGGAGATAAGATGGTATCGGCTGTGGCGGATAGCGATACATTGAATGCCAGAGCGTAAAATTCTGCCATTTTAAATAATTCGTATTTTGAAGATGTTTTCGGCATACTTTCTATACAAAGCAGGCTTATAGAGAGGTTAACGAGTAAGTTCATTGCTTAATTCATCCTAAAATGCATACTTCCCGATTTCCTTTTGTGCGCTTCGTGCCGAATATAGTTTATACGACGATGAGGAGTTTTACAGATAGTATGTAGAAATTACTAGAAATTTTGCTTAATCATCACAGAAAGAAAAAAAAAAATCGTATTATTTATCATTTTGTCAATTAAGCGTGCACAAAACTCGATTTAGCAAAGCAATAATGTTAAATATTAGAAAATAATTTAAACTATTACTTTTTTTATCTTTTTTTTGCGATAATTAAAATATTTCGATTATAAAATAAAATTGACATTCATTCCGAAGCAGTCTTGCATGAATGGCAATATAGCGATGCAGTCACATGGGAAATTTAGATTTCGCAACGTAATTCTCCATATATTATTTTATATTTCATAAAAATCATGAAGCAGACAATTCATGTTTATTGACAAATTCGTTCTCATTTCTTATTTCTTTTTTTTTTTTTTAAATAAATAGTTTTGTAAATTATTAATGAATGTTGGCAGAGGGCGCTATAGTGGGTGGCTTATTTTAGGCATGGGTCGTTCAGCGTTTTCGATATGTTGTATGTAGGTAAGTAATTTTGATTAATCAAGAACGTGTTTTGATATTTTTCCGTTACTTAAAAAATTTCTTAAAGGTTGACAATCGTTCTGTTCAAAACATTCATTTAATTTTGATGTAAATGTAACTTCAACAGAGACCTTGACAGTTGATGTTTTGTTGTTGTTGTAAACACAATAAATTGTGAGATGTTCGGATTTATAAAACACGTTTGATGATTTATTTCCAACTCAGATAATATAGAAAAAGTCATAAATAGTTATAACATAGTTCTGAAACCATACTGAGTAAAGGGTACACCCAAGAATTCATGTGGGAGTTGAAACCAACAATTATCTCTTTTTTTTTCTTTTTGTTTTTTACTCACTCAAGTAACATCTATTTGTTAAACATCATTAATATCTCTGAGCTAACTTTAAAATTTTTATGTAATATACTATTTAAAAATTAATTATATATGTAAATATAATCCATCCAACATTTATGTAACATAATAAATCCTGTATGATTCATTATATATTCATTAATGATTCATTATTATTTATATATTAAATTAGATACTGATTATTTAGACTATACTTATTAATTATTGACAATATTATTTATTGATAATATTAAAATATGGATTCAGATTGAATTTTTAATAAAATAATGATTAAAATTTTTTAAAAAAGTTATTTTGGACACAGTTTACTTTATAAAGTTTTGAATATTGAACATTTTAAAAAATTATTTGCTAATTTTAGTAATAATATATATAAATTGTTATCTTTCAAAAAAATTTATACTTTTATTTTAATTCAGTGATTCATTTATGAAACATACAGGAAGCATCATAAATGGTAACAAAGGGTACAATAAATATTAAAATATATACAATGATTAAAGTATTCTTAGATGAACTTAAATAAGTGAATTAATATATTATATTATTTTAAATAATAATAATAATTAATAAAGCTTAGGAAATTCTTATAAAAATTTTAATGTTATTAAATAATGAATATAAAATTGTTAATTAATTAAATTAATTTCTGCAATTTTATCTATATGGATAAATTTAATAACTTTTATATATTTTAACTAATAATAATATAATATTTTTTTTCTTTAAAATCATTATTATGTTGTAAATATAAAAAAATAATTTTTTGAAAACAAAATTTAAAAAATATGAATATCATTTTGCTTCAATTTATTATAAAAATATTTATTGTAGAACTTGTTTATGATGACCTCTATCAATTTGACAGCATAAGAGTGATTTAAAGGCATATTTTTCATAGGTCGTGGTCACTCTGTATAAACTGATCATATTTTAATACAACTCTTGGATAAAATAACACATGGTATGTGATTAAAACTGTTTTAATTACTGTTTGCATTTTATGCAAGTATTATACAGAGTTTTAAAGAACTGATTTTTTAAATTTTAATGTTAAAAGGAACATTGATTTTAAAAATATTATTATAAATTAATTTTTTTTTAATAATATGATGATGATGCAAGATTAATTGATTTTTTGTTAATTTTATTTTCAGAAATAGTTTGCAGAAAATTTTAAATATTTTAAAAAAATGCACTGGTTATCAAAAATAAGTAGTATTTTTTTTTAGTCTTTGAAATTATAAAATGCCGTTTAAGCTCAAGTTAAAGAAAAGTAGACAATATAATGTTGTATCCAAGAATTTATTTGTGATCTCTGTAGAGTTATTAGACAATACAACTGTAGAATGTACTCTTTCTTCTCAAAGTATTGGACAGGAATGTCTGCATAATGTTTGTCAAAGATTAGGCTTACAACAGGTTAGTAATTTTTGATATTTTAATAATTTTAAAAGTACACTATAAATTAATAAAATATTATCTTATTAAGCTGTATTAAATTTTGCTTTCTGATGTAATAAACTTTTCTATTTTAAAATGGTATGATAAATATATTTCACAAATATAATTTAATATATTGAAATGCATAAATACAAATTTGAATATTTTAATAAATTGCCATTGAATTATAATTAACATATTTATTCTATTCACATATTAATTAGATATTTTATCATAAACATGTAACCAAACACAATTGAGCAGATAAAAAATCTATTTCTTAGAAAATATTTTTGACTATTTCAAATTTTGCTGTCATCAGCCATATAAAGAATATAGAACATGCACTTATTAGAATATATATAATATTCTAATATTCTTTATAGAAGAAAAATTTGCTTAAAAAATTAAATTATATACTGTTTCTTCCACATAATATACAATTTATCTAAAAACTTCCACATTGTGTGAAACAAACTGTAATATGATACATAAAGGAAAAACAATAGTTCCATTCCAGTGATCTAGAAACTTTTATTCGCAATCATTCAAAAATAGAAAATCAAAAAATCTTTTAAAGGAAACAATAACAATAATTCACACTATTGTTGTTATTATATTAATAATTTAGATATTATTATTATTTTAATATAAATTAATGTTAATCAAAATGACAACTGTTACATAATATAATTAAAAATTGTATGATTGCATTTGGAGCCAAAAGATAAGATGGAAATTTATAGATATTGTATTATTGATAAGTTATTATTTTGTTTGAATTGAGTAATTTAAATGGAAATGAATAAAGATATTGCATATAAATATATAATGTGATATTATTATTGGAATAAAATACTTGTTAAAAAATTAGTTGAAATTAAAATTATACTGTAGTTTCTTTAATTCTGTTTTGTTATTCTTTAAATAGCCATCATGAAAATATGACTATATCAGGGATTATCTGTACTCCTGTTAAATTTTTCAATGATTTCCAATTTTTTTAGTATCAAAAATTCATTTTTTCTCATATAATCTGATCTTGTCTTTGAAAAATTTTAATTACCTGAAAAACTATAACAATTTAAATTTTTTTTTTATTTTTCATTATAAATTTAAAAATATAATATGTTGCTAAAATATTTTAATTAAAAGAATAGTTGTATATGTTGTTCATTATTTATAATTTTTTTTTATTTACTTCATAGGTACTTTATTTTCAAATGTCTATCTTTTTAAATATTGGAAATAGTTCATGGATTTTAGAGATCAAAGTATTATCAGTTGGGAATCATCAATATAAAATCTATATCAGCCTTATATATAATATTTTTCTTTCTTTGTTGTTTTCATGGTTTTAATTATAAGTTTCTATATTTAATTACAGATAAATATGAAATACTTTAAGATAATAAAAATTTATAATGCAAATAACTTTAGAGAAAATACTTAGTTTAAAACAAATATTTTTTGAGTCAACATTAAAAGATCTTTTAAAATAATTTAGTTTATTAGATTAAATCTTATCTTTGTTATTAAAAAAATATCTCACAATGAAACCTATAGATAAATTTATCACAGTCAGTTTTAAATATGACAAAAAGTAATATATGTTCCTGGAGTTATGAATATAATTCATTTGTAAGTTTTGCTTATAACTTGAAATCAGTCTTACACTGAATGCAGAAGATACACACACAAACACAATATTGTCTAATATATATTATTAATTTAATTCTAAAAATTTCATAGTTTGAACATTTATATTCAAATTTCTAATTATAACATAAAGAATCTTTGTGAAAACTCCATTTTAAATTACTGTGTTCACATATTAAATAAATATGTATTTTTACATTACATTTGTTACTAGAACATTAATGTAGAAAAAATGTTTAAAATTTTTGAAATTTTCCAAAATTTGAATATAGTCATTGTTCATATATAAAAGAAATTTGTTAGTTGGATGTTGATAAACTGTGGAACATTTGTGTAGGTATCCCTTTTTTTTTATAAAGGTAATAAAGTGTTTGAAAACTGTTCATTAATGAAAATTTGTAAGATGAAAACTTATTAATTCCAGTATAAAAAAAAATTTCTGATCACTTCTTGGCACCAGAAAGTCTCCATCATTTTACTTGTTAATTTTAAAATATTCCAAAAAACATACAGTGAGCCCACGTTTTAATATTGTCTCACTTAACATAATTTTGATATTATATTGCCAGAAAAAGTAAATTAATTAAAAATTTTAAGGCAGCAAAACAGAATAAAGATATGTTTTCTTACATTTCCCTCTATAATAGAGAGAAAACAAAGTGGAAACCTATAATTATAGAAAACAAGGTAACCATATTTTTTATGAGCACTAACTGAAGTATATAATATATTGTCTATGAACAATATTTTAATTAAACTATATAGTGCACAAGACATTTGATTGGATTGACTAAGTGCAAAAACTTTGGCTTTTCGTTCAGAGGACTTGGGATTGAATATGAAATCTATTCTTTGGAAAATTTATATGGTTTTTAGTTTGTTAACATCGTGATATTCAGGGACCTAATCCTGACATTAAACAAGGACCCACTGTAAATAATATATACTTTTTAATACGGTAGTTTAAAGTAATTATTACTTATTTATCATATTTCTTTTTATTTGATTTTGAATTTCTAAACCAATAAATATCTGTCAAATGACAAATTTAAGCTTAATCCTAAATGCATCAATAAACATGCATTGTAACTTTTATTTATTATTAAAAATTAGAAAAAATTTTTTTTTTCAAATATTGCTTCTAAATTTAATCATAATTCTTGAAAGTTTTTTGATTCTTACAAATTATTTGCAAAAACATATATAATTTATTGAACATTAGAATTTTAAAAATTTATAAAAATTAATTCTATCATCAAAACACAAAACAGCAATATTTTTAAAAAATAACACTTTTTAATAAGCAAAGTACTTTTGGATAAATCCAACTTCACCATTTTACAAAACCATAGAATACATTGTGAGTTGAAGTTGGATTTATCTGAAAGTACTTTGCCCATTAAAGTATTTATTTTTTGTAAAAATACTGCTGTTTTGTGCTTTGATGAAACCGTTGATTATATTAAGAATATAAACAGGTATAATTTTTATAAAAATTGATAATCAGATGGATTTTATTATGATAGTTATTTTACTAAAACCAATATACACAAAATAATTCACTTATTTAAAGGATTACATTAGTTAGATTTAGCATTTTCTAATAGAATTACAAAAATATTATTTATAATTTAAATTTGCACAAATAGAAAATTTATGTATATTAGAGATTATACATATCCAAAATAAAATTCAACTTCATAAAATAATGATTGCATACTTTTATCATAATTGCAAAAATTTTTTAAATATAATAGATGATGATATAAATGCTCATAATGAAAGATATTTTTACTTTTAATCAATTATTTATATCATTAATTTAATGATAAAATATCTGAATAATGAAATGTGTTATGAAAAACAAGGATAATATATGCAAAAAATTTATTAAGACATGAATTAAAGATTGTATTTTATTCAATAAAATAATTTATAACCATTAATTTAAATATAGTAAATTAATTAGTGAAATCATTTTTAAATGAAAATGATATTCGTAAATCATAAAACTGATACACATTATTATTGTTTATTAATGTGAAAATTCATAAAATGAAAGAAAACTCCACTGTATTTTTGAATTTTGAAAAAAAATATCTTCAAAATGATATGTTGTTTGATATTCTGCAAAAAGAAATTTATGCTCACCCACTCTTATTGATCCAAAACATGGACCAAAATTTTTAATTTTCTCTAATGGATATAGAATCCAGTGATACAATTTGAATGAAAATCTAAAATGATGATGCCTAATTAGCTTTAAATTTATAACTGAATATTTTTGAGTATCCATTCAAAAATATATTAATCCTTTTTTAATTTTGATTAGTATTGCAATTTTTGTACTTGAATTTTGTATGACTGCCAAATTTTTTTTTATTTTAAATGCAATTTTAATAAATAAAAACAATATAAATTAATTTTTCCTTAATTTTATACATTTCTTTAGATTTAGTACATTATAAAAATTGAATATTTTAAATGAATGATGAAAAATTTCTGTATTTTCTAAAAAAGAAAATAAAAGATATCATATATTGCTATTATTCATTGTAACTAAACACCATATAGTAAAAGTATATTGAATATTTTTTAATATTTTATAAACAAGCACATTTCGTAACTTTTCTTAAAAATTTGTAATTTAAAATTTAAACACTATATTTCAAAAAACTCATTTAAAATTATCAATTTGTAATTTCATTATTTTATGACCATAATTAAAACAAGATATTTAATACTATCCATAAAATTAAATTTTTGTAATATTTCAAATATCTTATGACATTAAATACTTAACAAATCCAGATTCATTTGTAGGAAAACAACTTATTCATATATAGAAATGTTTATAGCTAGTTCGAGTTTCATTCTCATCTATTATTTTATTATAGTTGTAGAGTTACATAAATAATAATGAACATTTTTTATAAATAGATTATCTGAATTTAACACTAATTTTATTTTGAAATTTAACATAAACAGACAATGTAATTAAGCTTATAATTATCATCAATGTGATTTTTATATAATAACAAAACATAAGCAGGTAGTTTAGTACATGGTAGTTTAATAGTACTTTATTTCAGTTTGTTGTTGATTCATCTAAGAGAATAAATTTCAGAAAATTGTACTGCACATACAAATGTTACAAAAGTTATTTATACATCAAAATTACAAACCTTTTGTATATGATATCTTTATAAATGCTCACAATGAAATGCATGGCAGTTATCTTATTTAAGAAATCTTATTAAATTCTGAAATCCTTTAACTATAGTCCTAATAAATGACTGAATATTCCAAGATCTTTCATCCCTGATAAGTTCTTTTAGTTTTGGAAATAGATCAAAATTATAAAAACTAAAATTGAGATCGGGAGATGTCCAAGTATTTCATAGTAAACAGAGACCAGGTTTGGGGAAACAAAATAAAAACACAAAAAACAAGCTTCAAAGCCGAACCGAAAACTTTTTATTTAAAGTACTTTTGGGTTAAAACCTGTCATCAGTAGATTTACTGATGATGAGTTTTAACCCGAAAGTACTTTAAATAAAAAGTTTTCAGTTCAGCTTTGAAGCTTGTTTTTTGTGTTTTTATTTTGGTTAGGTAAAATCTTTTCCTATTAACTAATGCAAATTGATATATTGAATCATAATTCAAGAATGAAAATTTTGCTTTAAATCCAAATTGAACAATAGTATATGATATTCAGCATAAAGTTTTATTCAAAGTATTCATGATCATGTCGATTAATATTCTAGCATTCCTAATCATATATGTTGATATATATTTGTTTTGATCTGCAGTTGGCCTTCCCAATCGATCTAATTTATCACATTTAATTTTAAATCATGCAAATTTTAGGTCCACTGTTGAGCTAGAATGTAGATTTGAATTAAAAATTAATCCTATTTCGATTTATCCATCATAATGCTATAAGACTGAAATGGGTACTTGCAATTTGAAGTGGGTATTGTGATTTACTTCAAATGAACAAGTACAGGTAGTCTTCAACTTATGACCACTCAGTAATGTAATCAGTAAATTTTATTTTTGGTCAATGCAATTCCATGGGTTCAAGTCTCTGACCTAATAATATATGGAAAATGTCTTTTTTTGTGTTTGGTTCTAGTAGTTTCATATTCTTTAGGATTATTAAGATAATGGATAGTATCTTAGTAAGCATTAGTAGTGAGAAATCTATAAAAATTTTTGACATTTATGACCAACAACCATTCCAACTTGTGGTGGTGGTGAGAAATTTATGATAGTGGATTCAGTTTGAAGGTCATAAGGTTTAAGTCATAAGTTGTCATTGTCATTATAAATCAGAACAGTTATAACTTGTAAATGCCCAAAATTTATGAATAAGTCAAGAATTATCTATACCTTAAATTAATAATATATATATAATATAATATATATATTATTATATATTATATTATTATTAACAAGGTTTGCTATAATTGAGTTCATACAATATCAGCCAAATATTTACATGGATATATGCTAGATTTTCATCTGAAATTCCTGAAATTAATTTCAGATAATACTTATTTAATATTTTTCAAAAAGTTTATAGCACCTGACTCCAGTTCTCAGTCTTCTATTTCTAGTTGTTGAATATATCATGAGATTGACCTCCTATAAGGAGAATCTTGAATAATCCTGTTGCTTAGTAACTCTGGTTAAAATCACTGTAAACAAAGATTTTGTAAACGTTTCATTCACACTGCTCAGAAAGTAGCTACATTGATAATTAAATTAAGATGTATACATTTTATATAAAAAATGAGAGGAATATACAGATATTTTTTGATTAGGTTTGGTTCAGATCTTACTGTCATAAGGCAGATTTTGTCAGAAGTCAGAAATAAAATTTATAAATTTTCACAACTAAATTTTATTAAGACATTATACATTATTTTTATAACAATAAAGAACACAAAACTACAAGAACCAGACACAAAAGAAAAGACACATTTGATTTATCACACCATTGTGAATGGGACTCGAACCTATCAAATTGAATTGACCAATCACAGAATTTACTGATTACATCATTGCAAATCAAGGACTACTTATCTATCAAATCATCTTATTGAAACATATTTAGGTTTATTCAAGAGAGAAGAAAATTCAATATACCACAACATTAGATTAATTATTGCTTCATAGTTTTGGATTATGTTGAATAGTTTTTGCTATTTCAAATGGATTATTTTTAATAGTGGTAATTTTTCACACCTGCTGTAAAGTGCTTGTTTGATAATACACTGTGAAAGTAACAACAAAGCAGTGATAATTTTTATTTTTTTAATAATTCCTCCTAATAATAATGAGAGAATACTTTTCTTAACAATACATTTATATGATTTCTCTTAATTAGTAATATATTTTTCTTAATATTGGAATTTATACTCTGTAATTTCATTTGGCAAATATTATTTCTATTTGTGTTAATTTTTTGTATAATGTATAGATAATGCATTTATAATATAGATTTTATATGTATATTATCTATACATTATTTTTACATTTAATAAAGAGAAATTTTACCTGACACATTTTATATAAGGCATGTTTTTATCTGGAAAAATATAATTTTGCAAAAATATCTTTAAAGAATAACAATCATTTTTATAAATATCAATCACATTAAAATTGCATTTTATATAGGAAATTCATATGGTTCATTAAAAAAAGCATATTAAATCTACACAATATTATAAATTGATGAAACTTTCGTAAGATTATTGTCTTAAAAGTTGACTTCTACTTTTTGTTGCTGATTTTTTTTAAAAACTCTTTGTCTTCTAGTATAATTAATGTACTATTATAAATAACTCAACACACATTGCAGTTGTGATATAACTGGTTTAATATATCGAACGTTTTCGGCAATACAAATTGTTGCCATCTTCAGGCTTTAAACAGTAAGAAAACGGCTAAGAACTTTAGAATAAA
>WUQG02273614.1:0-19889 GCA_011317285.2 Androctonus mauritanicus | reverse complement strand
TTTAATAGGTATGGTATACAAAGAAAAAACGCATTTGTATTATTATTAAATTAAATTATGGGCCGCAAAAAGTGAGGCCCGTGGGCCTTATGTTGGACAGCCCTAGTTTAAATGATAAACAAAGTAAGATTAAAGTAATTTCCTTTGAGTTTTATTGCCGAAGATGGCCTTATTAGGCTGAAAGTGCTACAAAATGTAAACTAATACATAATAAATATGGTATGTTCTACTTCTAATTGAGCTTGTTATCTGCATTTTTATAAAACAACTATTTGTTATTGTAAATATTTTTTGAAATAGATCTGTATTTGATCTAAGCAGAATGCAAAATGGAAAGAAATTTCTACTGTTATAGAACCATTATTATAAAACATCCTTTTGGAAGAAAAAAATGACAATAGTAATCCATGAAGAAGATTGCCCAGAAGAAGATTGTAATCAAAAACAATATAAAAGAAAGATTTGTTCCAATTTTCAATTTACTCTAAATTTCCAAAATATTATATAAAGTTTGAATAAGAACTAATAATTGGCATTAGGAATAATAGATTTAAAAAATATATCCTACTTCTTAAAGAAACATACCTTAATTAATATTGAGAAATTCTGCAATTCTTTATTGAAAAATGCAATGATTTTTAAATCTGAAGAATAGTGTTTGTCAGTTACATTAATATTATCACTTGTAATCACTTTTAAAGCTTTTAATGGAAGAAAGTGTTTTTTTAAACAGGTTTATTTAATTGTCCCATGAGAACTTATCATCAGAAATTATTCAATATTTAAGAAAATTTGTGAAAAAAGTATGGCATATTTGACACATTGCTTAATGGTTTAATATCAATAATTACTTACTTAAAATTAGAGAAAATTTTTGATTTGCATTATATATATATACTGTATTGTTAAATAACTTATATTTTAATATATATAAATTAGTTATTTAAATTTGATATGTTGGAGAATATTTGATTTTCTTTTGGCACTTGAAAGAAAAAAACTATAAAACATATTCATTCTTATGCTCAAATTGAAGGAATAGAAATCATATCTATTCAGAATAATCTAACTTACATTATGATAGAGAATTTTTCAATAATTTTGAAAATTGAGAAGCATACTTTAAAATTATTGGTAGAGTTACCCTTTTACATGTAAGAAGAAACTAAATATTTTCAAATTGAAGAAACTTCATTTATATTGGGTGACCATTAAAGTCATCAGCAATAACTTTTAATATTGAGAATAGTGATCATGCTTTTGGAACATTATTTATCAAGCAAATGCTCATAAATAATAATAATTTGTATTTTCTCAAAAATATTTTTTTATCAAATTCTGATAGAGTGTGAAATTCCTATGCAATATGCTGTTGTTTGGAATACAGATATATTTATGGTAGTAATATAAAAGATATATAAAAATATTTTTCATTGCAAATTTTAGTGAAGAATCTGTTTGAGAACATTCTAAATGGATTTGCATGTTCATTGCAAAAAGAAATAATTTTTAAAAGACATAACAGATTTTGTTCATTTTTTAACAAATGAAAATGCAGCAAAATTTTATAAAAATCTCTTATTTAAAATATTTTAAAAATTTGAGAATTCTGAAAATTATGCAAATCAATTTTATTATAGTCAAAAAGAATTATATTTGAAGTATTATATAACTCAATAAAGAGTTTTCTATATTGCAATTATTAACTTAAACCATAGGTTTCCATAAATCACTATACTTTCAATAAATATGTAAAAGTACTTGGGCAATTCCTCATCAGCATAAATCTTAAAAAATTTTAAATTAATTAATTTTTTTCTAAAAAACTAGTTTAAATTTTTAAAATTGTTCCCTTAAAATGTAACTAAATGAGACAGAAATATTTGATTGGGGATATTTATTGAAATAAACTAAACCATTTAAATAAATATTCAAATGGTTTATTGAAAATTATATTTTACATTAATATTGACCAGATAAAATTTTTTTTTTCACTGAAACATTTGTGAAATTGGTTACAAATATGCATGGTGTCTTTACAGTTCTTCATTGATTCAAATTTTTGTAATTTTTAATAATAAATATTATTTTTATTATTATTTATTTATTACAACTCATTAGTATATTATATAAAATAACTTGAGCATTTATATCTTGTCTGTAATTGTAATAATAACATCTATTTCAAGATTGTTTTGACATTAATAAAACAAAAAAAAACTGTTGAATATAATAGAATTGATTCTTATATATTTGTGCATTTTTCTAATATTTTTTTATAATTTTAATTGGATTTTTCAAGTTATCTCTATTCAATTCATCTTGAAATGTTTTATTGATTATTTTTTGTTATACACTTATGTAGCTGAAAGTTCAGCAAATTTTTTTTATATTATAACTATTATTATCTTTTTATTTTACATAAGATAGAAACTGGGTGAAGTAAATTAAGATATTAAAAATTTTTTTTTTTAGCTAAACATCAAAATATATTTCTTAAATTAATATCATCCATTGAAAAATGTATATAGAAATACTTTTCATTGTTCCATTAAGTAACATTACACTGTATTTGTTTTATGATGATTATTTTTTATTTGATTATATCAGAAAAAGAAAATAATCATCATAATAATTCTTACTTGTTAGCTTTACAGATAGATTTGTAACACAGATTGGAGAGAGTAATATTTTTCAGAGCCTTTAATACAGTTTATTTTTGGGGTCCTTTTTTTCAAAAGAAAACTGTGATAATATATATTATAGCTGAATGCAAATACAGAAAGAAGGAATTATCCAAAAAACATATTGGATTAAACTGTCTTCCACTTGCACATATATATATATATATTTTGTGGCTACATTCAAAATTATCTAGAATATTTGAGAACCTTTTGTCTAAACAGGTAATTTTTACTAGTGCCAACCTTGGCAATTGCAGGCCTTATTTGGACAATTTTGTCAAGGCTCTTGCATTTAAAATTATTTTTAATAAAATTAGATATAAGAAATTATAACATTATATTAAAAATTAAACAATGTCAATATTTATACTTGTTAACTTATACTTTATTAACACAAAATTACATTTATAAAGAAATATTTCTTGCTTTCTGTTCTGCAAATTCTTTCAAAATATTGTCAAAGTTTAAGTTTTTGCTTCATCATATTCTATAGATAATATTGCAAGGCTGTTAAATTGATCTTGGAACATAATTGTTCTTAAATAAGATTTAATTAATTTTAATTTGGAAACTCCTTTTCCTAAAATTGTTAAAAAAAAGTGTAAAGCAATAAAATATATTTGAAAATCCAGTAACTTTCTCATTCAAAGCAAGAAATTTCAGAGTTTACAAAGGTTTTCTAAAATATGAAGAAGAAAGAATTGACTCCTTTTTTTTTTTTTTTTTGCTTAAATTTCTTGTTTTTCTATTGTCAATAAAGTAAAGCAATAAAAGAATTCACATTTTTAATTTAATTTAATCAATTAAAGAAGATTTATTCTATATACTGGCTAAGTTATAACAAATCTCAATTTGGAGAGTCCAGTTTCCCCATTCCAATGTCACATGTATTAACAAATATTATATTATCAATTAAGCAGCATTCTTTTTCTACCCAACTTGTGACTCATAACAGAATTTACTTACTACATTTGACACAAATAGTATATTTACAATAGCCTATATCTGATGTTTTTAATGAATTAAAGCATGGATTTAAATTTGGACCCAATGTGGCTGCATTGGTCAAATCGGCCTAAGCCAGCCAAAATTCTTTCTTACAGGGAGAACGGTTTTTTTATTTTTCTTAGTTATTGTATTTTGTTTTGAATTATTCTGATTTGAGAGACCTTTAATCTTGTAAGTTCCCAATCATATGCTTATTGCAATTATCAGTAAATTCACTCCTGCTCAGCTTTTCATTGGAAAGCCAAAATAACTATTATAGGCCTACTTTATAGATATAAATATTTTATTTAGTATTGTTGGAAAAGGAAGACAAAGAATTCATTCTCAGGCATTTTTGAAAAATTTTATCCCTTAATCCATCTCAAAAATATTGTGTTAGATTTAGTCCTTCCAATCAAACTAAAATTCCAATTACCATTACTATTTTAAAAATGTGATAAATGTAATGCATAGATAATACCGTAAGTGATGTTTAAAAATTATATTCATAGAGATGCTCAATTTTAAGTTACAAATATAATGCATTTATAAGTCTTATTTGCAGTTCAAGAAATTTATAATTCAAAATGCTTTCTTACATTGAATTTAGAGTTATCACACACTATATGCAGTGCTGAATATCAGCATGGGTTATATGAGGCCCAGGAACTCAGGGCCTCACAGTCAAATATAAAAACAAGATATATAGTACATTTCTGATTTTCTGGGATTGGATTATCTGGATTGCAGATTAACTGGAAGTAATCCATAATTCAGAAGTGATGGTCAATTATCAAAGTTTTATTTTGGATACACTGTCTGAAAAATTTTTAAATGTTCTAGATTAATTTCTTTATTATATCTTAAATAATTGGCAATAATAATTAGAATCAAATTAAAATTACGAATATTTTAATAATTCCTTGCTTCGAACAAATCAATTTCTTGTTTCCTTTTTCAATAAATTATAGAATATTTAAATATATGTATGTAAGTAATTTATTTATTTTTAATATTAAATGCATATTGTCCATAATTCTGGATTTTTTTTTTTTTTTTTAGTATTTTGCAAATTATCCAAGGTAATTCATTTCTCAACTACTCTGGTTAATCAGGAGTATATTTTATCTTATCCTAACTTGATTGAGTAAAATGTTAAAATTTAAAATATATTTTTAAAATTAAATTGTATGAATGAAATAGTATATAAACAATTAAAATGCATCTGATAGTGTTTAAGACAATAGCAAGTTTATTTGAATGATTATAAGTATTATTTTTAAATTTGGCATCATCTCTATATTTTGGCATTTGTCTATTTCTAATATATGAAAATAATATTAATGATTTCATTAACAGGAAATATAGAAAATTATTAAAATCTTAGTTATTTTCTGCAATTATTGTAATTTGCAGTTAGTTATTAAAATAAATTATATAATTATTACAATTACTTTCTGATTTTGGCAGTAGAATTATATTCTTATATTGCTTCATTTTAATATAACAGTAATTTGAAATATAAAGATATACAGTAGATTCCAGTCAACTGAGTGATAAGAATTAATTTCCTGGATAACTAATCCCTTAGAATAATCTACGAAATACTAAAAAAATCAACATTATAAAATTATGCCTTTAATTATTACATATATATATATTCAAATATTCTAAGACTCAAAAAAACCTTCTGCTTTCTAACGGGTACTCGATAAAGGCACTTTCAAATATTCTATTATTTATTGAAAAAAGAAACATGTAATTTATTGATTTGCAGCAAAAAATTATTGCAATATTTATAATTTTATTTTGATTCTGCTTGTCAATTATTAGAAATAAAATAAGGATATGAGCCTGAGATGTTTAAAAAATCTTTCAAACATTAATAATGAAACATCACTTCTGAGTTATTGATTAACTCCAATAAATCTGCAATTACAGATAATCAGAAGTCTTCTATATACCTATAAATTTGTAATAATATATTTAACACAAAATTTCCCATGTTTGATGTTAAAAAACCTAATTCTTTTCTTTTCACTGAGTTATTTGTTAAAATCACTTTTTCTTCTTTATTAAAATCACTCAATGACATGAATCTTAATTTAAAAATTCAAAATTTATTTCATTTTTAACATTTCTTTAAACTTGAAAAACATTTTGTTAAAATTATACATAATACTGTCTTATTCTTATATTTTTGCTCTTACTACTGTATAACTTTTATAGGCATGCCTGTTTTGATTCTTATTTATCAACATATCAATAAATGTCATTACCAAATTCATTTCAAATTTTTAAACAATTCAAATCTATACAGAATATCATGAATCATGTGGCAACTGTATTTATATAATTATTTCTTTCCCTATGATTTTCTTCATCTATAAGTAGAGTACCAAAACATCTTAGCCCAGGGCCTCCAAAATCATAAGTCTGTCACTAGCTATATAATAAAATATTATGTTATATATTTCTTCAGCTGAACCAATTAGAGAATTCTTATTTCACAAATTTGAATATATTCCAATTATAATAGAAGAATTTTGCTGAAAGCTCTATTATCTTGAAATACTGTGATAACAAATTAAATAATTATGTAGTTTACATTATAATTGTTGCTAAACTATTTCAAATATTACAACGTTTAAAATTCTTGTACAATTTTTAAATTTTTCTAAAATTTGAAAATAAATGACATTTTCATATGAGTAAATGTTCATAACTTAGAAATACATAACTCAAGGAAATCTTCATAATTACTTCACAAAATTTTTTCCAGCAAAATACCAAATACTGTATATTTTTATAGAAATTACTCACTTTTCGGTTGAAAATACTCGTCATTAAATAATAATGTAATCATTTAAAAATTAATTAAGATTTTATAATAGGGAATTATTCATATATAGATATTTATACCACACAAATTTTTAAGATAAGCAAAATTAAATCATTAAAATTCAACCATTTACTTATTATTCTTTAAACTTTCCATTTTTAAAAAATAATTACTTAATTATTATTAATAATAACTATTTTTCTTCATATAATCAAAAAGTAGTTTGAGATATTATTGATTATTAAAATATTAAGTTATTGATAAATATGAAATATAATAATAATATATATAGAAATTGCTTTAAGCCTTATTTATTTTCTGTTATTTAGAAATCAATAAAATAAGATGAAATAATATGAATTAGTATATTTTAAGGAATCAAAGAAAATGTTTCTTTTTTAGCCTACTTTCCAAAGGAAATGGAGCTTATAAGATCAGACCAATATCTGTTTGTCTATCCCCCATTAATAATTTTTGAACTAATTAGAAGATTTTCATGAAATTTGATAGTGGCATACTGCCATTAAAAGACCCTTCAATGCTACATCCTTTAATTTCTGCTAGATCAACTAATCCCAAAAGATAGAATTTCATTTTTATTATAATATTAGTTTATATTAGTGTCATTAGATAGCACTGACAATTAGTGCTATGTAATGACACTAATAGGGATAACATATAGCTTACCTGATCTCTTAACAAAACATCCCTATCTCAATATCTGTTACAATGATGTCAGAGTCCCAATATGATATCATCATGACATAACAATGCATACCATCCATAATAATGTCATTATCTCTGTAGCATGACATTATTGTGATATCTATGCTGGTAAAATTAAAAACGTAAAATCAGTGGGCTTCAAATGCTAAACAAATGAAAAATAAATGACACCTTTGGAAAGTAAGCAATTCAATTCTTTCTGGAACTTCTTGTTTAAATTCATTATATTACTTTATAGTTACATTGTGTGTATGTAATTCACTTTGATGAATAAACATTATTATAATTTTTTTTTTTTTTCATTTTGCCATTAAGAGAATTTTTGATATTATAATAATTCATAATATATGTTAAATAATAATAAACTTGACAATTTCGAAAAATTATTTCTGTATAATATCTAAGAGTACCAAAAAATTTTTCATTTGAATATATGATAGATGATAAATAATAATCAGAAGTTTATTGTATGTAAATTTTTTAAAATTTTCATACAGTAGACTCTCAATTAATTGGGATAGGCACAAAATCAATTATTCCAGATAACTAATTACCCAGATAATCTGCAAAATACTCAAAAAAATTAGAAATATATTTATTTGCAGCAATAAATTATTATAATATTCATAATATTGTAATTTTGATTATAATTTTGATCACCAATTATCTAAGATATAACAAAGAAATGAAATGAATCTTGGGCATTTAAAAATCTTTCAGATTGCAGAGGTTAATCTACAATCCAGATGATCTAATCTTGAATAATCAGAAATATACTGTAATAGTTTGGATCATGGCTACAGACTTAAATTTGAATAATGGGAAAAATCATTTTAAAATGATTTGCATTTAAATCTATTCCCAATATTATGTAAATTTCTTAAAATTTGTATAATATTGGGACAACTCAAAAATTTTCTGTTTACTTAGTTTCTAAACAGAAAATTTGTCAGATCCTAAGTAAGCTAATTACTGTTTTCTTCATTTTTGAATAAATTTTATTTTTTATATTTTCTTAAAATTAATAATATGCAATGGATTTTCAGAAATAAAAAAGAAAAATTAATAGCATATTCAATTTTTTTCCAATAATAAATTGCAAGTATTTCATTATGAAAGTGGGTCCTGGGAATGTGTCAGTCTGCTGTATGCTCTGTTCTCTTCTCTGAAAGTGATCAAGATTTGAGGTTTCTTGTTGCACAATTCAATGAAGTATGTCAGAAGAAAAGATAAGAATAAATAAAGGAAGACAAAAGTACTTGTGTTTGAGGGATGGAGAATGTACAAGATGTGAAATTGAAATGAATGGGGTGAACTTAAAAAAGATGAATGAGTTTGTATACTTGGGAAGTATGTTTGAGAGGAAGGGCTGCATTGATAGTGAGATTGTGAGAACAAATGCTTGATGGAAAGTTGCAGGTACACTTGGAAGGTATGCTCTAAATGAGAATCTGTCAAAAAGTGTTAGGATAACTGTATTTCAGTGTGTGTGCTGATCCCAACATTGATATATAGAAGTGAAATCTAGGTATAGGGTGAAAAGCATAAGAAACATTTGAGTGCAGTCGAGATGAAATACTTGAGAAAGTGTAGCTAGAGTGATGCAAAATGATTATCTCTCAAATGATGAAATATGAAAACAGTATAGAGTAAAAATTGAATGTAGTAATAGATACAGTATGTAAATCAACGTTTAGATGGTTTGGCCATGTGGAATGAATAAATGAAAAGCAAGTATATGCTGGACATGTGGAAGATAAATGTGAGAGAGGAAGATCAAGGAAAGAATGAAGAGAACAAGTGGATCTGTGGACATATGAACTTTGGAGGCTGTATAAGAGATGCATGTTTATGAAAAAAGAATAATTGTTGAGGAAGCTGGTATAGTATGTAGAGATAGAAATGTAATAATATGATAAATGGTGTTTTTCTTTCTTCTTTTTCTTTGTGCTGTCCACCCTATTACATGGATATAAAACATCATGATGATGTTATTACATCATAAAATTGCAAGAATGCTATACTTATACTATTTCCATTATGTATAATGGAAGAAATAAATATATCATATTCAAATGAAATTAACTATCAGAAAATATTTTAACCATTTACAGAATAAGTTATTATAGCTAAGAACCAACTTTATTAATTGCCTTCATCATCATGAATGGTTAAAAATATTATTCAAGCAAATATCCTTAAAATAGTTTATATAATAATTGTGCTTCTGATAACAATGCTTCTCATTTATTCACAAGTAGCATATTAGCATAATAAAAGTCATTATGATTCTACTATATAAAATCATTTTATTGGAATTTTATGATTTAAAAGAATTTTCTTTTTCTAAAATATCTGTATTATTAGATATTTGTTATAGTAGCTTATTTAAAGGATAATTACTTTTGAAAGTGTTATCAAAATACAAAAGATGGTGTAAATGGCAGTTTAGAACTTTGTATGCTAGAAATTCACTTTAAATTTTGTAAAAATTTATAAAATCAAAGTAAATGCTAATCATTATTATTTGATATGTTTCTCATAAATGAGAATTTTATAAAAACAGAAAAAAATACTTCTAAAATAAAGATATCTTATATTTTTCTTAATACAGTATCAAGAAATAATTTCTGATATTCTTTAAAAAATGATACAAATTACAGAGAATAATGATGATAATAATAATAATCATTATTAATTTTAACTTATGTTATATTGTAAACATTTTTCTTTAATGTGATTATTTGTATTTTTAATGTATTCCAAAAAAAAAAAAAAAATATTTAGCCTTTTAATTCTAAGTCTACATAATCTCTGCTTACTACTTATATAAAACAGTCTTAAAAAAATAGCCTTATAGTAGGAAACAAACTTGTTTATTAGTTGCATATTATGTTTGTATATATTAACACAAACTTAAGATAAACATAAAAGTACTGAGAAGCAAAAAGCAGCCAAATAAAGCCAAAAAGTCTTTTTTTTTCTTAAATTTATGTTAATGTGTACAAATATAATATGAAAATTAATAAACAAGTTTGTTTTCTGCTATAAGGCTGTTTTTTGATACTGTTTTATAAAAATATTTAGATTAATAAATAATTATAATTCCTATAACATTATTTGATACTGAATTTCTAAATATTATCTTCAGATCAATAAAATTTTATAGATCTGTAATAATTTATATCACTATATTATTATCTGTCATATTATTCAAATACACTGAAATTCTAATTTCTATACTTGAAAAGTTCTGAAATATTTTCTTTTCTCAATTAACTTATCAAAGTTCCAAATTAATAAAATTGATTAAATTATTTAATCCAATATAATCCTATTTTGTTTTGAAACTATATAGTAATTATTTAATTTACATGCAAAATTTAACAGAGAGAATTGGTAGCATATAAGTAGCTTTATACTAATAGGTAACAGCTACAGATGGGGATAGAGATCGTCGACCCGATATTGTATATTTTCTCACTGGACAAGGTGTTGATGATCAAGACCCAGCTAATAGTAAATTTGCTATTAATACAACAACAGGAGAAATATATGTGTTAAAACCCCTTGATCGTGATTTACCTCATGGACGATCACAATGGAGGTTTACAGTTTTTGCCGAAGATGAAGGTGGCAATGGCCTTGTTGGATATGCAGATGTTCTTGTCAATTTAAAAGATGTAAATGATAATGCCCCTTTCTTTCCATATGCCATTTATACTGGAAATGTTACAGAAAATGGAACAGCAGGTGAGTTTTTATTGAATATTTCTTTGAAATATGAAAATAATTTTGTGAATTAAATTTTATATTAAAATTTATTTTGAAATGAAAATAAATATAGCATATAAAAATTAAATCTAGATATAAAAAAATGTATTATTTTTAACCTATATATCAAAATCCAACTTTGAAAGAATATTACTCTTAATTTTAAATAATTAAAATTGCAATAAACAGATATTCCTTAGTTTATGTATATCTGCCTTTCATAAATCTGAAGTTACACAAAAATTTCTAAAATTTTTCTTCTTTTTATGAGATATAGAACATTTATTGTATTTATAAGTTATGAATTTGAACATGTTGGTTTATACATTTAAATGCTCATATTATTTGATTTATTTATATATTGTGTTTTTTGCTGAATTTAAGTATCATATTACTGATATGATATTGTTCCATGTGCCGTTGTATCATTTTCAATAAAGGAACAATATAGCACTATAAATCTTATACAGATGCAACCATAGTCCATTTAGCTCTGGTAGATTATGATTTAGAATTTTTGCTAAAAAATTATTTTTCCTATTTATGCAAAATCCAAGTTATGTAAAATTATTTCATCCCAATTATTTGCATAAGTCAGGGAGTACTTGTACTACTTTATGCTTATAATTAATCATAAAAGTGAAATACAGGATAAAATTCAAAAATTTGTAAAAAAAATTTTTTCTGACAATATTTGTTATTTCTTAATATTATATAATTTATTGCAACTAATAATAATATAAATATTAAATTCAAAAATTATTCTATCTATTAATTCTATCTGTAATTATATTCATTAATTATTATTGACAATTTGATAAAATCAAATAAACTTTTACTATATATTATCTTTTTTAATTATTTATGAATCATCAAAAGCTATTAGATAGATGTTACTAATATTTAGAGATTTCTCCAAATGAAAAATATTAAATTCTTAACAAAAATAATTCATTATTAGAACAGATGCTTTTTCGGTTATGAACATTCTAATTATAAACTGTACTTGTAGCATTACTTGTAATCATACCATTTGATTTTCAAATTTTAGAAACTTTCAAAATACAGTATCTTCAAAAATTTTAAATATTACAACAAACAGAATGCTTTAGCAATAAGTGTAAAGCTACACAATTATTTAACATATTACAACAGTAGATGTCAGAGCTTTTAATGAAAATATCTTCCTTTATAATCAGAACATTTTTAAATCTAAAATAAAAAACTCCTGATTGGTCCAATTATGGAATATAATATTGTTTGTTATGCAATTATAATATATGCAATGACTTCAGTATTTCAGGGTTGTCTGTTAACAATAGTTTCTGAATTGTGAACTTTTTGTTAGTTTCTTCTTATGAACAAATTATATTCATAATTTATCTGTAATTAAAAACCTGATTATTGTAATTAAAGTATACAAACCTACTTAAAGATGTGTATTGTGACTAAGAAGGGCATATTTGAATATAGTATAAATAATTAAATACTGCTATCAATCAGTAATATTGCAAAAATAAAGCATAAGAAATTATTCCTTTTGAATTTTTTCTAGATTCACCCTTCTTAGAATAATTTTTTATGCATAAATAGAAACTATTGACTTATATACAGTATTAGGTCTGCAACTTATGCAGTTTCAGAAATATGTAGATGCATCTCTTTATTTTTATTGAATTTCCATAAAATTTGAATGTTTAATTTCGAAAAATATGTTTTTCATTATTCATGATAACAATGTTAAAAACAATAATTTTAGCAAT
This sequence comes from Androctonus mauritanicus, assembly GCA_011317285.2. Taxonomy (NCBI): domain Eukaryota; kingdom Metazoa; phylum Arthropoda; class Arachnida; order Scorpiones; family Buthidae; genus Androctonus; species Androctonus mauritanicus. The sequence continues at coordinate 7,113 of WUQG02273614.1, read as the reverse complement.
TTAAAGTATGCTCATAAATTTCATTTGGTCATTTCATGTACTAATGCACTCAATCATGGATATCAAATTTAAGCATTGTTGAACTTAATGCAGTTTTTAATTTACATAGAAAATTTTTGAATAAATTAACCCTATAAGTCAGGGGCCTATTATATATTTACAAAATATTAAAACTGAACTGCTTATTTAAAACAAAAACAGCACTGATCAGGAAAAGGAAAAAAACAAAAAGATAAATTGAGATCTTGATTATCATGAGATAATTGATATAAAGCAAGGTTATTGATTATCAAGAACTGAAGTAACACCAATGAAGAAGACCTCATGAGTAAATTGAAAATGTTTATGTAATAAAATTTTCTCTCCTAATCAGTGCTGTTTATTTTTGTTTTAATTTTACATCAAGAAGAAGCAAATATAAATTCTTATTTAAAATCTTAAACTTCCCAATAGTGTATTTTCAAGGCAAGTACTCATAATCATAAAATTCTACATAAAACTTTGAATACAACAAATAATTTATTATAAATATATTAATAATTTTTATTTCTTATGTACAGAAATTTGAAAGATATATCTAGTTAATTGAAATTTATACTAATCATTTTAAGCAAATAGAGATAAAAAATAAAACTTAAGCTAAAGTTGAATTAATAAAAAATATGAAGATATGAAAAGAAATTATGAGCAAAAAAGAATTAAGAAAGTTGGAACATAAAAAAAATGATTATAAAATTTATCATTTTGTTTTATAAACAAGCTAAAATTAGTGAAAAGTTCATTATTTGATGAAAACAATTGAGAATAAAATATTTAATAAAGAAAAATTAAATATAAAAAGCAATAAAAAAAATAAGAAGAAACAGAATTAGAATTTAAAAATATTTACAATGAAGTTTGCATAAATTTATATAATAATATTTTTTAATAATAAAAATTTTTTTTATTTAATAAAAAATATTTGATTATTAATTAAAAACAAAATTTTGATAATATTTTTTCAGAAATATTATCAAAAATGAAAAATTACAATATATCTTTGAAGAAATTATTGATTAGTTCCATTTATTTATATTATTTCTAAATATAATCATAAGAATATGTTTATAAGTTTTATTATATAAAACTAAATGAATATTTTAAATAACAATACATATAGTATATGCAAATCCTCTGCTAAAAATTTTACTATTGTAATATATGAATTCTTACAGTATATAATTTAAACCTTTAATTGATCAGTTTCATTATAAATTCATTTTTGAAAATATTTTGTGATTTATTTTTTCAAAGTTCTAAGGATAACTTATATACTTTAAATAATGAGGAAATAAAAAGGAATAAAAAAAATAATTATGAAAACAACTAAATTTCAGATACAATATTGTATTTAATTGATTATTTTAAATTAATTTAATTATTAATCAGACTTATTCACAATATATTTATTGAAACGAAATATAGTATGATAAACCATGTGATATTGTTAGAATTACATCATCTGTCTATAGCTGAATTTGTTCACTTAGTTGATCAATTTAGTCAATGTGATCATTCTACTGAATCTGACACTTTTCTAATTTATATGTCAATAATGTGCTGGTAACTTTCACATGCATTGACACATTGATAAATATAAAATTGTTATATAATTAAATATAGAATTAATGTTAAATTATATTTTAATTTTTGTGAATATTATCATCATTGTTACTTTTGCATTTATATATTTCAGGAATGACTGTAATGACAATGACTGCTACTGATTATGACGATCCTAATGAGGGTACAAATGCTAGACTGAAATATTCTATTGAACAAAACCAAGTTAATGAAAATGGAGAATTGATTTTTACCATTGATGAAGAAACAGGAGTTATCTCCACTGCTGTTTGTTGCCTTGATAGAGAAACAAATCCAGAGTATACTATTAAAGTAGTAGCTATGGATGGAGGTGGACTGAAAGGTGAAATAGCTACTATATTTATTTGAAACAGAATTTTATAATTTCAAATGTTCTCCAATTTAAAAATATATGTACATTTTAAGTTGGAAGACAATTTAATAAACAGAACTATTAATGCAATAACCGAGAATGAATATTGTTTATAATTATAAATTTTGTCAAGAATTGATTCATATCTACTTTGCATTATGTCTTTGTACTAAATGCATTGATATATCTGTTTATGTATTCTATATATGCCTATATATGATCAAATTTTCCTTATTAGTTTAAATAAATGAAAAGTAATAATCATAAAATTGTTATAATTGTAATTTATAACAATTATAATAATTTATATAAGTTATATATTTTAATAATTATATGAACACAGTTTATGTAACTGAGCCAAATATTATTTTATAGCCTGATCTACATGTATATTTTATAAATATCAAAAAGATAATTAATTAGTCCTAATAACATTATAAATCTAGCAGTAATTTGTTATAAATTATTATTGCTAGATTTATATGGACTAGTATTTGATTATTGTTTTGGTCTATTTTATAGGTGAATTTTTGTCATTAATAGAAGTACTGTCAAAAAAACTAAACTATAGAAATATACCATATATGAATTGATTAAATTATTATGTTTTTATTTATTTGCTAAATAAGTTATGTATTTGATTTTTATATAAAATGTTAAAAAATAATTATAATTTTTAACTCCATGACAAATTTTTATTTAAATTTTATACTTTATTGTATTAACTTATTATTTTTCAAGAAAGCAAAAATTGTTAGGAAATAGATAGTAATGAACTTTGGTTAAAACAAGTGTCTAAATGCTGAATCAGCAGGTATGCTTTGTTCAGCAGTTGAATCTTAGATCAATATCATCACCAGAAATGACACTAGCATCTGCCTTGATGCATTACATACAAGTGTGTGGTAAAAATATATTTATTAACAAAAAGGTAGAATAAATGATTTTTCTTTGCAAAATTCTGAAATATTTATATAAAATGTTACTCTTTGCATAGTAACTGGAATTGATATTTTTTGAATATTATTCGTATTAGTTTGGTAAATCATCATTTTGCTAACAATACTTAAGTTTCATTAAAAAACAGTTGATATTTCTGACATATATAAATAGCTAATCCTATAAAGAATCAGCTATTTTCAATAGCAAAATTCTTTTATTACATGAAAATATTTTTTATTATATTTAAAAGTATTTTCATAGAATAAAAATAAAGAAAAAATATATTGTTTTCATTAATTATTTTGCAAATAGTCTTACCAATTATAAGTGATTATTTTTCTTGATTAGTCTTTTTCCTAAATTGCTGAAAATTTGATTATTGTTTGTAATGTGCAGCCTTGATTTCTTTTGAAGTCTCAAGACAGTTCTTTGGCTCTGCACTCAATTAATCTGAAATTATTTATCAGCATAGATATTAATATAATTGACTTTTATTTGTTAACATTAGTATTATTCCCAACTAATTAGGAACTGGTACTGCGACAATAAAGATTAAAGATATCAATGATATGCCTCCTGAGTTTACAAAAAAAGAATGGCAAGTAGAAGTAGATGAAACAGAAAGTGACAGTATACCAGAAACTCCAATTCTTGTTGTATCTGTTAATGATGGAGATCTTTTGGAAACAAATCGCTTCAGTTATAAAGTAATAGATAATGCATTTGGTGCTGATAAATTTACTATGGTCACAAATTCTGATGGAACAGGATCTCTAAAAATTGCAAAGGTATTAATTTACTATTATAAAATTTATATTAATTTATTTCATAAGTAGCAAGAAAATATAAATAAAATACAAGTACTAAAAATATGTAAATTAATTAGTAAAAAAAATATTTACTAATAAATTTATTTGTAGCATGAAATTATTTCTTTATAAAATTGTTAATTGGATATTATCATTTTATAATGTATAATAATAATAAATTGATTTTTAATTGAATAATTTTTATATAATTAAAATTTGAATATGGTATATTTTAGATTATTTATTAATTTAAGATTTTAAATTTGTTCCAAATTGTTTGTTTCAATGTTAAATTTATAAATATATGAATAATTATAGATTATTAAAATTCCTTTAACTTATTAAAAAATTAATTTTTATTATAAATATAATTGTACTTATATAATTAAATTGAATATTCATTCAGAATTTTCTTAACTAATTTTGTTTTTATTAGATTAATATCGATTAAGATTTCAATAAATTTTAATTTACTTTCTATGAGAATTTATGAGATTACTATGTCTGAGTTACAATAAAAGCTTTTATGTTTAAAGCTGAATGCAAATCAAATTTGGTATATTTAAAGAATATTAATATTAATAAGATAATTTTTCCATTTGCAATTGTGAAAATCTGATGAAAACTTTAAATTCAAAAGTACTTATTTATTAAATAAATATTTATCATCTATATTAGATATCACATTTCATAAGAACATTTATTATATTGATCAGTTATCTTGTAAAAAAAAAATAGAAGCACAGTATATTACATATTCCTTAAATACAAATAAAATTTTGAATTTTAGTATTATAAAAGCCCAATTCTTTGAAATAGTTTTTTCAAATCTTATCCATGTATTTTTCAGAAGTTCTTTGGATATAAGTTCTATTAATTCTATCTAAAATAATTTTTTGAAATTAAAATTATTATTTAAATTAAAAAATATTTATTTTTAATGAGGGACATTGTTAAATTTATCTAGAGATAGTGCATATCCTGAAATAATTCTTACATCCTCAGCAGTAGTGTAGTTAAATTTTTTGGGCCCTTAGGCAGAAAATCATTTTGGACCTTATATTTTTATTAAAATAAATTTTAAATAGATATAATAGAAAAAAAAAATGTTGCATCATTTTAACAACACAAATATGTATTTTATTTACAGTTGTTTTATAATTATTATATAAATACCAAAAACATAAAAATTATAATATAGCTAATAAATTTATGAAAAATTAAAATGATACTTTTTATGTCTTTATATTTGTGAAATCATCAATAATATCTTTTCCCATTTGGAAATTAAAAATGGATTTTTACTGCTTGTCATTTTTCATATTTTTAAAATGTTTGTATATTTTCATTTGCTTTTAGCATATTAATATTTACATTAATTTTCTAGCATTGGAATTTTTCTGTGATACATTTTACATTATCTCTATAAAAAGTTTTTTCTGTATAAATTGTTAGACAAAAATGGTCTTGTAGATTTTGTCTTAAAAAATGAAACTCCAACTGTTGTGTATTAATAGTGAAAGTAGAAAACAACTTTTGCCAAGTTTTGGAATGCTACCTATAACTAAAAGCCCATTTGAAGTTTAGAATCTTTAGACAAATTTGTTTAATGTCAATTTGCATTGACATTCAGCAAATTTTACTAGTCTCTGTTTTAATATATATGATTTGAGTGCATTATACATATGGATGAAAATATCTAATCACATTTTTGCTTTTAAATCATTATGTGCAAAGCAGCCATCATGCATGAAAATTAATTATAAATTGGAATTATTATTATATGTAAAAATTTTGAAATACTAGCTACACACTTATTTCCAAAAAGTGTCTAATAATTTTTTCCATTCCAATTGTCAATATTCCTATTCACATAGTTTTATTCAGTTGATACAATAATATCTGATATATACATACCAGATGTTATTGTATCAACTGAATAAAATTCAATATTCAAAAAATTTTAAGAAGAAAACAAGATCATAATTAATAGGATTTTAGCATTAACGAACTCTTTATCCCTTTTTTAATTCATTAAATAAAGGATTTTTTATATTTCAAAATAAATAAGAATTTTTTCAAAAATTAATATACAGGTTTTTCTCAATTTATAAATGCTTGCTTTATGAATATTTTTTACTTAATGAACCATACTGATTTGTACTTGTTTTTCAGTTTATTAAGATAATATTTGCTTGTATGGAAAAACATTTCATTATTGATTGAATAGCCTACCATAATTTGTTTAGATCAATGATTGCCTAATGTTTTCTATAATAATGTATAACCTCTACTTCATACCTTAACAAATTTTTCTTACTTACTATAAAGTTGTTTGAAAAGTAATTTTGTTTTTCCCACAAGTGACATTAGTTGCATTTTTAACCCGCCAATTTCATTCTAAACCATATTTTCATTATACATTTTGATACCTGATATTTCAAGGTTTATTTAAAAAAAAAAACTTTTTTGATTCTGTGCAATTGTTTTTTTTCTTTTTTTTTGGTGTCATATCAAAAATGGAAAACAAAAAGGAGCATTTTTAGCATATTTTGCTTTTTTATTACCAAAAAGATAAGAATGCTGTTCATGCAAGAAAAAAGTTATGTGAAGTGTATGGAGAAGGTATGCTTTAACAGAATGCCAGTACTAAAACTGCTTTGCAAAATTTTGCTCTATCAATTTCAATATTAGAGATGCACTACATTCTGGAAGGTCAATTGAAAATAGCCTTCCAGAACATAAGCCAGAACGTTCAACAATAAAGGCATTGGTTGAAGCAAACTGCCGAATAACAACATGAGAAATTGCTATGAGACTGAATTTGTCAGATTCGACTGTTCATGACCATATGAAACAACTTGGTTTCATTTCAAAGCTTGATATTTGGGTTCCATATGTTCTCAAGGAAAGATTTGCTCCATCACATTGACATCTGTGATTTACTGCTCAAACATCAAGAAAATGACCCGTTTCCGAAGCGAATCATAACTGCCGATGAAAAATGGATTGTTTACAACAATGCCAAATGCAAGAAATCATATAACAGAAGAGATGAGCCAGGTCAATGCACTTCAAAAGCAGATATTAAAAAAAAAAATGATGCTCTCTGATGGGATTTCAAGGGAATTATTTTTTTTTTAATTTTACCAGACAATTTCACAAACTCAGAAATAAATCTAACACCATAAGCAAGCATCACTTTTATTTCGTATAACGTTTTCGGACTACGAAACGTTTCTACATAACGTTTTCGGACTACGTAACGTTTTCTACATAAATGGAACAGAGTTCTGTTCCATTTATGTAGAATAGTGTATAACGGAGGTAACTGTGTATGGTGTACTGATGAGGGACTGAAACGAA
>WUQG02273503.1:0-19889 GCA_011317285.2 Androctonus mauritanicus | reverse complement strand
AAATCCTCAATCATGTTGCTACATAAAAATACAAATTTAATTTCGTATTTTATGATAAAACGCGAGTTAATCATGCAGGTTCTCCATAAGGAAGTTCCTTTTGCAACTCAGTTGACGTCATAGCGACGACACATTACGTAGGAGGTATATTCCATAATTGCAATATTCAAATATTCTATCTTCTCTTCGTTAGTAAAGGTTATAAGATATAGTATGAATGCTATATTTTCTGCTGATAACAATTTAGTGACAGCGCTTTCGTTATTTCCGATTATATATATAAAAGCTTGTAATTCTTCAAATCTTTCTAAAAATAAATTTATTTTTAGTGAGTTATCGAAATTGGTATATTTTAATAATTTTTTAATGTATCATAAAAAAGTTTGTAAATGTGTTTGAATCATTTTATAAATTTAAATATCAACTATATGTACTGCTGTATATATGCAGTCGATGTACGTATATAAAATGATTCAGTATAGTATGTATATATATATATACTGTATATATATATTGCCATGCTACTTTTTTCCTTGCTAGTTGCTACTTTGCCACAAAAGTTTCTGGCAACCCTGTTTTGCTTTCTGATTTAATAAATATGAATTCTTTCAGGTATACAGAGATTAATTAATACTGTGATAATAGGCAATTTGCAGCAATCTTGATTGTACTGCTCGCAGCAAACTTTAATCGGAAAATTATTCAATGCATTGATTTCATTTATTTCAAATATCATAGTTGTTGAATTTAAATCGAAGATAATTGAATTTTTTTATATTGTATTTACTTATTTTGAGTGATATTAAAATATGCAATCACGAGGTTATTTATGAATATAACTGCCTAATATTTCCATGTCACAATATTTTTCTATATTCGTATTCAGTAGGTTCATCTATTACACTATTAGGATCAGTATACAGTAGGATCTCGAAGTTTAGGATCATCTGTTTAGTATACCAGGGCCGGCACTAGTGTATATACATAGGCAAAATTAAAATTAGCTATACTTTCTCATCATCAAAAGTTTATAAAAACAACCGTAAGTATAAATTTTAAGGCCGAAAAAATAATTATTTTACTTTTTGATATAGAAAATTAAATTATTGTTAAATTAACAAATTTCTATAGACATACAATGAAATATGAAAAATTCATTTAAGAGATTATTTATAACAAGTTTTATATCAATGAATAAAAAAAGATATCATCCTATTATAGCTTTAAAATAAAGGCTCCAGAGTGATATTTATTTTTTTTATCAGCACTACTTATAATATATTGAAAATTTAATATAAGTTTTTGTCTTTTCAGGCTATCTTTTGTTTCACTAATCAGGATGACTTCATCCCCAATAAATCTGGATTAATGGGAATTTATTAGGTTTTATTTTTACAGTTATATTTTATTAAGCCAATCTATCAGTTCCATCCTTCTAATAATGTAGTGTAAAAACTGGAAATATTAATAACAATTTTCATAAGAATTCCATTTCACATTCAAAAATAATTACATTCTTAATGATTGTATAAGCCATTAAGAATGCACATTATCATGCATTTTATACTGTTATATAAAAAGTAATTTTTAGATTATATAATTTTTATTATATTATTTTAAATTTAGTTCTTATTATATTATTTTTTAATTAATTTAAAAAAATACTATTCTATAAGATGTGTAAGATAATTTTATCTTAATTATCCAGAAATTAAACAATCTGTATATATCTTGAACACTCATTAAGTAGTTCATGGATGGTAAATCTTTCCAGAACATCATTTTATAGGATTAAATATTTACATTAAAATATTTTCATTGATTTCAGTAGATTCATTAAAAAGTTTTCTTCTTCAAAAACACACCAGAATTTTTCAGTAGAATTTTGGCATATAAAAATATATATATACACAGTATATAGAATATATATAGATTTTTCTACATATATTCAGAAATATTTTGGATTAATAAAAAATAGACTATTTAGAATATCATGTTTGATTTAAAAATTAAAACTAGCTTTGCTTATTTAAGTGCAATATCATTATTATTAATTCTTCTGCTATCAATCATTTAAAAATATATTAACCTTTCAGAGCAGATTTATACTTGCTTAATAAATTCAGATTTGGTAAGAAACCATTCAAATGAAAAACTTCAAAAGTTTTTCATAACTTAAGTGATAGAACTGATAAGCATTTTTATCAAAAACATTATCAGATCTATATTTTCTATGGACATTAAGCTTCTAAACTTGCTTTGGGAGCTTAGCTGACTAATATTTTATGAAATTTTTTTAAAGAGGAAAGATTTTTAAAAAAGGTAATTTGAGTTTTAAAAGACTGAAGTTATTGTTTTAACTGAAATAGCTAAATATAGTAAACAAATAATGAGAATAATTCTATTTCTCAAATATCATATTGCTCTCTTTTATGAATCATGTAGTCTTTTATCCTGACGTTTTCTTTAGTTTCACTAAATTAATGTGAAAATTCAGATGGATAAAATTATTTTTTGTTCATTTTCATAAAATTAATAAAATAAATAAAGCAGAATAAAAATAATAAATTATATAGCAATTTTATTAATTGCAATAGCCCGTTCTATTTTCTTCTTCTTTTTTCTAATAGTTTTATATTTCCGAGAAGCATCAATAAAAAGTGAAACCTCTTCTGATTCAATAATATCATCTGTCATGAAACGAAGTCCTTGTAAATTAAAACCAATCATGTCCTATAAAAAACAGAGAAAATATTTAATAAATTTTCTATTATTTATATTTGTTATGATAAAAATAATAAATTTTACATATTTCCACTAACTCTAAAAGAATTCACATGTTTTTCAGTTGCAGTTTGAAGTTTCTGAATTACAGAAGATAAATCTTCACATTTCATTATTTGATTACAATGAATCCTAAAATAATTTGAAATATATATAAACATTGCTTTCCTTTTAAAAAATATTTTAAATATAATTCATGTTTTAAAAAAATTTTATAATAATTACTGAGAAAAGTTTTTATATGCTGATTAATAATTTATAAAAGTCTTAAGTTATATAAAGGGAATAAAAAGCTATATTAATTATATAAATATGAAATTTTGAATGCTTTTTAGATTTATTCACTTATTAGACATAGCAGTTATTTTATATATTTGCATATATTTAAATTTTAAATGCAAATCATTTTTATAAAATAAGTAAAAGCATTATTTTTAATATATATATACACACACATTTTATTTTGAATAAATAATCTCAACTATATAAATAAATAGAATAAACAAACAATAATATCAATAAAAATTGGTAAAAAATAACAATATCAATAAATATTTTTGGTCTGTTTTAATTAATTAAAATAATAAATTATTTTAATTAATAAAAATCTTTTTATTAATAAATATTTGGCCTATTTTAATTAATTAAAATAGGCCAAAAATCTCTGTTTCTAAAAAGGTCTTTTAAACAACAAAGAGATTTATTTAAAAAAAAAATGCTAATAATCCATTAAGAATGGTTTCATTATCCATGATTTCAGAAATAAAAATCACTTTAAAGTTATGATTTGTTCTGTTCATTGCTTGTCTAAGAATCTAATCCAATTAATTATACTTTTATTCATGACAGAAATATTTGAAAAATACACATTTAATTATTTCTAGAATATAATATAAATTTTCATCAGATTAGAAAAATCACCACTGCATTATGTGATGAATCATATAATTAAAATACCAATGAAATCTTATTGAAAAAAACCTATCATATTAGTCATATCAGTCTACAAGGATTGCATTAAAGAAAAATAGCGCATAACATCAAGCCTATGTTATATTGTAATCAACATCAAAAATACAAGAAACTTAGTCCCAGAATGAAAATACTTCATTGAATATTGCTCTAATAATAAAATTTATAAATAAATAATTATATATGTTTTTATTATTATTTTTAATTTTCATTAAGCATATTCCTAAACTCTGTATTCATTTATGATTATAATTTTATAAGTTTAAATGTTCTTCATGTTAATGTATACTATTATGTAATTACATGTTTAATTATTCTTATAAAAAGTTTGGAATTTGAAATGGCTTCCACTAAAAACACTAATTAATAATTATAATATAACTTATGTTCTAAATATACTAGAATTTTATTATTTCTAAAGTGTCATTTTTAATTTTCATAAATTAAAAAAAATTAAAATTTTCATATAACTTTTTTAAATAGTAAAAGAAATAGTTTTATATAAGTAATAATTTAGTTTGAAAAATAAAACTAGGTAAAAATATAAAACTTTTACTTATGAAGAATCAATTATACAGACAGTCCTCTACTTATGATTGTGATGTAATCAGTAAATTCTGTAACTGGTCAATGTAATTTAATGGATTTGAATCCCACACCCAATGATTTGATATATGGAAAGTTTGTTTCTAATTCTTGTAGTTTTGTGTTCTTTTATGTTTATTAATATAATGTATAGTGTCCTAGTAAAATTTAGTTGTGAAAAATCCATAAATTTCTGGCATTTATGATTTCCAGCCAAATCTGACAAAAGCAGGATTTGACTGAACCCCATTGTAAGTCAAGGATTATACTTGTACTTTCTTTATACTAAAATTAAGTTATATTAATTATTAAATCAAAATTTTCTAATTACTACATTTAAAAATTACTGGGCCATAACTTATACTTAACTAAGTTATAGATATCAATATATAATAGGATTTTTTATTTATTTAAATTCTATTTAAATAAATAAAAAGTCATTTTCAAATTTGCATAAAGACACATTATATTATACTTTTATGTCCTAAACTGCTACCTTAAAGAGTACGATAAGTATGATTTAAAGCAAATTCTTCTAATAAAAACAAAAATAAAAGTTAAATCAAACACTATAGAAAAGTTCTAAATAATAGAACATCTACAGTTTACTTTCAGTTCAGCTGTATTTTCTATGATGTATCTAATGGAGCTGATGATTGCTTTCTGAAGCTGAAAATGTTATTTTGCATTTTTATTGGATCAGTTTTGGCTTAAATAACCTTTCAGCCAATATAATATTTGCTTTAATTTTTAAATTTGGATTATCTATGATAGTAAAATTATTATAAAGATTAAAAACAATTTTTATTTTTTTATTATATATATATTTATAATAAATATAAATATATATACACCATTTACTTTTTAAAATAATTATATTATTAGTATATTAAAATCTTTATTATTCTTACCTTAATAAAAAAAACAAACAGCGACACAGTAATTCTATTTCCCAACCTTTTTCTAATAATTCTGATAAAACATGAAGAAATTTTTCGACATAATTAAATGGCAACATTAACAATGCCTCTTCTAATTCACTATACAAAATAAAACATAAAAATACTAAATTTAAAATTTAAACTACCTTAAATTTATTATAAAATTTCAAAACTGACTGTTACTATTTACAATAGTTAAAATTTATTTTTAATTTTAAATAAATTAAATCACTGATGTTTAAAAGGTCTTTTAAACACCTTTTTTATTTCTCTTCTAAGATGAATATTTATGAATTGATAAGTCAATTCATAAAATCCATTTTACATTTACAATTGAAGAATTATTAACAGAAACACATTATCAGCTTTATTTGTAAAATTTGAAGTATGATATATTTCAAAAAATAAAAAAAAAAGATTGGATTTTGTTATCTTGCATTTATCATTTATAATTGCAATTCCTTATATTTGCTCAATCAAATACTAATTATATGGAATTTTATACAAATATCTCATTTGGAGATTTCATAACAATAATTATTTTTATTTATTGATTATTTTTAATAATATAAATCTATTTAATAACATAAATAATTTACCTTGATTTTATTTTTTTTATTACTTCCAACATGAATTCATTAGGATTAGTAACATCATATAATGTAAATAATACATGATGGGCTGGTTGTGGTAACTAAAAATTAGTGTTATATTAAAATGCATTTCATAATTCAACATTATTAAAATATAATTTAAATATAAATAGTAATAAAGTCAGTTGCTCTAAGTTATAGCATGATATTTGAAATTAGCCAATAGCTTATCTATGATGAAAATTTAAAAAAAAGCAATGCACTTTTGATAAAATTGATATATATCAATAGATTATTCTAAGTTGAGAAGATTCTAAACTGATACTAACTGATTTTAAGAGTCTAAAAGAATTTTTTAGACTCTTAAAATCAGTAATTGAGAAAGGAGTGTAAAATGTATATTTAATATAATTCTAAAGTTGTGAAGCATAATTGCAATTTTACATTATGTATATAGTCTATTTTAATAACTATTAGAATAAGAGCTAAAAATGATGAAACATAAAGTAACCAAAAATGTTTTCAATAAATGCTGGCTTTTTTAAAAAAGGGCTCTTTGTGGACTATATTTGAAACTATATAAGGTAAAGAAATATGATTTATCTTGATTTCATTATTGGAATTTAAATTTTTGATATTTTATTATATATACACATTATCTACATTTTTAATACTGTTTTATTAAAAATACTCAGATCATATTTAAGAATATATAGAGAGTTCATGTTAGTAATGAAACAGTATTAATTTTGGATCTCTTTAAAGATATTATCATTAAAATTATGTTATGTTATTTAACTAAATGGCTACTTATTAATATTGGAAAATTAATATTTTAAATAAAAATAATATTAATAATAATCAAATAACTCTAGCATTTATAAATTAATTTAGAAGTAACTGAAATTGATGATTAAGTTAAATTTTACCAAAGTGATTCCATCTATTGATTAATAACTAAATTAGAAATACTAAAATTCATTTAAATTATTAATATCTTTATTATTTTAAGTTATTTCTTATGAAATCACTTTTTGGAATATGATCAAACATATGATTATATATGTTAACAATACACTAGCCAGATAAAGCTGAAATTATTTCAAAATGAATAAAAATTTTATTCCAAAAATAATTCCATTAAATTACTTTTATAAAAAGGCATCAACTCCACAAATATTGAATGAATCATTGCTAATATTCTGAATTTAGAAAAAGGATTTAATAAAAATACTGTAAGTACCTCTTTTCCAGCAATTTCACATTCATTCTTATATATTTTATATTTTGACACTTCTTCAAAATATATGTCAAGAGCTTCTATGATTTGTTCTGCCTGAAAATTATATTAAATTATTAAAATGACTATTATTATTCAAAATCAATCATTTTAAAAATATTATTCCTTACAGATTTTATTGTTTCCACTGTTTTCTTTGAAGCTAACCCACTTTCTTTATCAATTTCTTCTGTATCCTATTTATTAGCATAAAACTATTGTGTCATTATTTTTCAAAGTAATATGAACAAAAATATTTACATAAAATTACAATAGTGAAAACTGATTATTAGAATTATCAGCAAAATATTTCACAATAGTTTAAAAACAAAATGTGATTCAAAAATTAATTTCAAATAAAAAAAGTTAATATAACAGTGGTTTAATCTTTAATTATTGACACATTAAGGATAATTTTAATTATCTGTATGAAAAATTTATACAAAAGTATTAACCTATTAAGATATTAAGTATCTGTAATATATTTTTTTTATTGACTTATAATAAGTATTCAGGGATTAGTGAGTTTATTGGTATATTTAATAGTTTACAGAGAGAAGTAAATTGTTGAACCAGTTTTCAATTAAATGAAAAATCAAACTAAGATATTGATGATAGCAAACTCAAAATTAATCATATCATCATCATAGTCCCAATTTGACATCATTACCAGTAACAATGGATGGTATCACAAACTTTTATAAATTATGATGTAATTAAAGCTCAACAGCATGTTTATGTCATCATTGCAATGAAGTTTTTCATTGTGACATTTATTTTGATTAAATTAGTATAAAAATTGGACAAAAAACTAATGGATTCCAAATCTTAAATGAAAAATAAATGACACTTCAGAATATAGATAATTTTAGTTCTTTCTGGAACTGCTTTTTTTTTTTCTCAGATTTGAAAATATCATTATTGTCTTTGAATGTAATATTATGTTTGCATAGATGATTTCATAATCCTGTTATGAACTCTTTTCGTGAACTCTGTGTTATGAACTCTTTTACACAATAAAGTGACAGGACATTATGAACAGCAAGGAGAATGCTGTTTGATTTTTGTAAGATAATTCCATATTCTTAATTTCTTTGAACTTATCTTATTAAATATTTAAAATATTTTTATAAAATTAATATAGTAAAATATTCTGAAATTATAAGAATAATTAATCTATCGAAATTTGGATTTATGAATCTATATACTTGAAATTGTAAGCTAAAAACATTTTAGATGACTTGACAAATGTTAATTGCCACTGTGGCCAGCTTTTACATTACCAGTCATGTGCACCCATAGTATCACATTTGTAATGTTGAATGATTAAATATGAAATATGCATTCCTTTTCAAAAATTACATCATCAAAAATGATAATTTTGTCAATTATGCAGTGTATTGACATTCCAATCTAGATAAGAGGTTCAATATAATATTGTACTAAAAAAAGTAAGTAACTGGACAATAAAAACCAATTATTGAATAGTTGTACAACTTCTCAAATAACCAGTTTGACAACTCTAGTCATATAGTTTTCCTATTAAGAATTAATGCCAAATATGAGCTCTAAATTTGGTTACCGAAAAGTGATAGTTATCACTTTATAGATTTCACTAAATTTCATAGATTTAGTTACTGAAAAGTGCTACTGTGTAAGTGATTCAGTGCTGAAGTTTCACAGAATCACTTTTGCATGTTGTCTATGTTTTATTTTATGTTTATATATTAAAAGATAGAATATATTCTATGTTTTAATTTAGAAATAAAATAAAATATAAACATTAATTGATTTAGTGAGTAAAGGGACAACATTGTCATGTACAGTAAAAAATACAGAAAAGCTATGTCATGTCCAACTAACTATATTATATTTGGAATAGGATATTCCTAGAAAAACAGTAATAAAATTTAATTTATTCAATCTTCAAACTTTATGTAAATTTATTCAATCTTCAAATTTCATGTAATTTCATGGCATCCATTATGAAATTTATATGTTTAACTAAACATATATATTTCATAATGGATGCCATGAAATTTAATTACATGTAGGTTTAGACAATTGAACCTGTAAACAATGTTTTTACTTATATTCTCTTGTCTATTAGTTTTATTGTCTAAACTGTGGAAGTACTAAAGATTGGCTTTTAAAAAAATTAGTGATAATATATTCAATGAAAGTACTGGTATTATTGTGATGCAATAGATGATAATTGTCAATTTTGTAATTTAAAAAAAATTTTTTTTACATTCATTTCGACCAGTATGCTTATTAACTATTTAATAATTTACTCAATATTATCTCTCAATCATTTCCTGAAGTACAATAGTTTGATTATGTAATGTCCTCTATAAAATTAATAATTTATGATTAAAATAAAAATTTTACTAAAGATTTAGAAATTGAAATTACTTTATTACTCTCTTCTACTAAAGCTTTTTCATATTCTTCTTCTCTTTCCTATAACAAAAACCAAAATTTATTTTTTATTCAAGATTATACTTTTTAAGCAATATTAAACAGAAATATAATAATAAAAACACCAAATTATTATTATAATTAAAATTAAAATTATTATTATTATAATTAAAATTATAATTAAAATTATTATTATTATTATTATTATTATTATTATTATTATTATTATTATTAATAATTGCTGTCTGAGACTATACAGTAACAGACAACACACTCATGTAATTTATGCTAATATGTCAGTCAATTTCTCGATGTTATGTAAATGGTACCTTAAGAATGAGTATTAATATCTTCGAAGAAAAGGCTGAATTATGTTAAATCTGTTTACTTATAAATGTAATGTATAATAAATAATTTTTATATTTTAATTTTTAGCATAATGCACTATGTTTTTTTGTATCATCTCTAATGTAACTAGAAGCATATGCTCTAGGAGAGTTTTTGTATTTTAAACCATGCACTCTGTTCTATTCTAAGAACTCTAACTTGTTCTTGTTTACTTTGTAAACTTGAGGCCAAAAGTACTTTTTGTTTAAAATTTTATTTATTTATAAAACTTTATTAAATAATTGCATCATATTGATTGTTTGTGTATTACCTTTGATTTGAAGAAAAAGAATGTTGTTTTATAACTTTTATAATATGAATAGCTATCTATTTTTCTAGAGAATGAGTATAATCCATTTATAATATGAATATGCATTTCCAAAACTATATTTTAGATAAAGATCTCATTGAAATAGTCAATAATAATACATGAAGTTATAAAAAAAATTAAGCTTGTCTTTATGATGAAAATTATTATTATACAGAGTGTAACAGATCATTTATCTTTTATCCTTTTTTCAAAAATGAGATGTGTTATAAAGTTTAGAATAAAATTTGCATAACCAAAGTGTATATAAAGAATCAGATGACGTTATCATCACATCTGAATAAACTGTAAGCAGAGAAAGGGAACAAAGTATGAAATATCATATGGGAACAGACAGAGTTGGATATTAGTGGAGCTATTGAAAAGAAATATCTATTTCTAAAACATTGAGTTGGATATCATCATGTTGAGAGATATCTGCAGTTCACCCATCACTCATATAAAGTTTTCCAGAATCGGCAATTTATGTATGTCTTGCCCTAGGATATGATCCTAGGCTATGCTGTTTGTTTTTCTTCTTTGTTGTAAATCATAAGAAATTAAAATAATGTTTGAATAATAGGTGTTCTTTTTCAATAGCTCCATTGATATCAAACAGCTTATGTTCCTATGTAATCTTTCATATTTGATTCCTCTTCTATTTATAGTTTGTTCCAGGATGTGATAATGACAGCCAATTCCTTAGATACACTTTGGTTATGCATTTTATTCTAAACTTTATAACATATCTCATATTTGGGGGGGAAATAGAACAGGTGGTCTGTTACATCCTGTATAACATAAAAAAACCAAATTCATGATAGTATATTTTTATTCATATTTTGGATGTCTATTTCATTAAACAAATAAAAAAAGATTTAAAAACTGATTTGACCAAATATTTAAACTGAAAAATAATTTTTAAATAAAGAATCTATATTAGCTGAATCAACTCATTCCATGAGTTACTTATGAGAAATAAGAATTCATGTTATGATGGCATGAGAAATTAATTTCATCATGGCTGATAGCAATGAATCTCCATGAATCAATTAAATCAAACAAACATATGTCATCTTACAATGAAAAATTATTTTTATGTAATTAAATTTATAATTATTTTATGCACTATATTTATCTTTTTATAATTTCAATTTAAGTATAATAACAAACAATCAATTATAAATAATATACTTTTGTTTAATCAATTACTTTAATGATTGTTGTTATAAATTAATTATTGTTGTTTAAATACATATTTTAATGGATTCTATTGTAACATAAGAGAATCCAGAAAAATATTATTTAATTTAAATTTAAACTTAAATACTATTTTAAAGAGTTTTTATGTAAAAAATTCAAGCAACAGTTATTATTTGATAATTGATAATCATTTATATAACTAAATATATAAAAATGCAATATTTTTACATTTTTATTATAATTGATTATAAAGTAGGAATGAATATTTTATAATATATATAAATGAAAATTTATTTCATTTGAATTCCTTTTTAAACTATTTATAAATATCTGTAAATAAATTGAAGAAGGGGATTAACTATCACTAAAGACAAGAATCTGAAATACATATTCAAGACAAACTGAACATAAAAATATTACTACTTTCATTAAGTTATTCACTAATTAAACTATGCTACTAAATAAAGAAATATTCACAACATAGAAAAACTTTCATTTCATGTCATTTCAAGATTCTAATACTTTTATGAAAATATTGCATATAAAAAATTATTTTCTAAATAGTATTAGTATAAAGCACAAAATAGCATATATTTAGGTATATGGCAGGTCGCTAAAGAAGAGAATCAATGAGCATAAGAATGATATTAAAAACTCCACTTTCTCTACAGCACTGGTACAGAGGGCACTAATTTCAGATTTAATTATTAAATGGGACCATGCCAGGCTGATACAAAAGCAAGAAGACCCTAAAAAAGGAAGAATCACAGAGACACTCACAATCTAAAAACTGTACACCAAAACCTATTAACAAGACCGACCCTGCTCTTATCAATAATGCTTGGAAATCCTGTTTAAGAAGGACCCGTTAATAGGTTCTGCTGTTATTATTTTTAAACTCTTGCATTTGTGAACAACTTTGTTTAATCAGTTTAACAATTATTTTTAGTTACATTATAGATATTAATATGTTTTTATGTAAATGATTAAAATGTTTTATTATACCTTATTAATTTAATTTTAGCACCAGTTGCTATGGTTTTATTTGTTTAAATTTGAATTTTTGTCTATTCTAAGTTCATTCAAATTCTTTATGTATTTTAGATTTTGAAGCTGATGAGGACTTTAATAAATCGAACACGTTTCTTCTAGAAAGTTGTTTACTGTCTTTTTAAGATAATTAAGAATTTCCTGCCATTTTGTGCTTTATAATAATATTTTATACTAATATATGTTTTCTTTGGCAGTGTAATTAAATCTTTTTACATATTTTCTAAATTTGTTTAAATATGATTAAATGTTTATCATTTATGAGCAAATTTATTAAAATACATAAAAAACATTTGAATATTACAAACAATAATAATTACACTATATTCAATAATATATATATACAAATTTATTTTAGTGTAATTATATTGATTTATATTGATAGGACAAAAATAAATATCAACTTTTGATATAACTAAGAAATATAATTTCTTGATTATTTTCATTTACCATTTCTTCTTCTTCTTGTAAAACTAATATTTCTTCTGTTTTACACCAGAGACGCATTGACTTGTCATGAGAAGAAGTTACTATTTTTCTTCCATCTGTTGAAATAGCTATTGCCCAAATTTCTCTTTGATGTCCCTAAAATATCAATTACGCAGCAAAATAAATTAATAATTAAAACCATATCACTAAATTTTTTAATATTAAGTAAGTTTTTCAGATTAATAATATTGTCTTAAGAGAATTATAATAAACTAAACCAGCTAAATTAATATATAATGTAATACTTTTGAACTTAACAGCATTTTTATAATATTAATAATTATTTATTAGTCTAGACTACTTTGTTACCATTTATTGGATTAATAATTAATTATTTTAATTTAGGCACCTTAATCTAAATTAAAATTATAATTATTAATCCAATAGATAATGACATCATAGCCTATACTAATAAATAATTATTAAAACAAAAAATATATTTAATTCAAAAATATTACATTAGAGTAAATTTGATTAGTTTAGATAATTTTATTAATATTCATAATTAAACTTAATTTAAGAAAATTCACAGTATTCCATTTCTATAAAAAATTAACTTGGATATTTAATTTATTATACTCATTATAATTATTATATATGCAATGCATAAATATATATATTATATTTATTAGTTAAAGAATGTTAGGCTCATATTCAAACAACATTATTCTTATTAAAATATAATGACATACTGAATATAATTTTTTTTTTAGTTTCAAAATTGTATACAGTAGACTCTCGATTATCCAGAATGAATGGGGTATGGGAAATCCCAGATAACAAAAATCCCGGTTAAACCATCATATATACAAAATTGAAATAGTAGTCCATAATACTCTTATTCTGCTTTGGTACTACTGTGCTTAGTTATTTGTGAGTATTGAAAGAGTAGGTACACTATTTAAAAAGTTAGTGCTTGATTAATTTATTACTGCTTGAAATAAGACAATAAACTCGTCTGCTTCGTCTTTTCAATAGCCTTTCACTGAATGGTGCTGCATAGATTTCTCAGGATTAATTTTTCCGTGCAGTTACTATCATCTTGATGTTCTAAGTAATCAAGAAGAGCTTCAACATGTTCTTTTTTGCACAGTTTCTGTTGTTACAAGTGTTGCCAGACAGAGATGAAAACAGTACAATCAGTCCACAACAATACCACAATATGTTTTAAAAAGTTTCAAAATATTATTTAATAATATTGGCAATTTCAAGAGAGACGTTTCTCAAATCTTAGTCCAGAAACACACTGCAACAGGTCACATGAGCTTGTGTTATCACATGAACTTATGTCACGGATTTTATTCTCCAAAAAATTACATCTTTGGTCAAACATGAGTTCAAGGATTTGTTTCAATTTGATAAATTTAAAAATTGATTTTTTTTAATTTTTAAGTTTTTGACGAAGGTCTCCCAGATAATCTGAGTCTATTGTATATGTATATAATTAAAACTTATATATCCTACCTGTAATGTAATAATTTTTTTGAAATTATCAGCATCCCATTGCTTTAACATTTTGTCTTTACTTCCTGAGAAAAACATGTGAGTTTTTGGTAGGAACTTCAGACACATTATACTGAAAACAATTTTATAACATTTATTAATTTTAGAGTAATATTTTTTATATATTATTAAAGGGATACCATAACAAAAAACAAAATTTAATTTAAAATCTAACAGAACTGATATTAATTAATACTAATAATAATCTGCTATCAATAATCTATTATTGTTACTTAAACAAATGTATCTTTTTTTGTTTAATTCAATGTAAATCATTATTAATAATTAACAACTTAATTTCCATCCTGTAATTAACTTAACATTTTCATCTTAGAAATGTCAAATTGGTATAGATACCTTCTTGGAAATCGCCGACCTAGATATTTTATTATAAACAATTTTACTGCAAGAAAATCAAAAATTTTGCAAATTACTATGCACATATCAGATAATATAAAATTTAGCATATGGATTTCTCTATAGATTGACTTAATTTTGTATGATATTTTTGCTTGAGTGGTAATCCTTAAGGATTGCTAATATCTTTTTTTTACTGATTTATTTAAAACTGTAATGAAAATCATTTTTATTATTGTAATCTTATTTTTAGCAAATTTTAATTGTTAAAATTTATAATGATTTAATAGAAAGTTTATTGAACATATACATTTATTAATATAATGAAATTTTTTCCAGTACCAATGGATATAAATACTTCATATATAAATTGCTTTCATTAAATTATGAAAGTAAACAAGCTATTCCCAAAATAAATTTTACTAAAACATATTTTAAAAAAGAAATCATAGTTTCATAAGTATGAAATATTAAAATATATTATTCAAATTTAAAATAAAAATTTCAGAAAAGAATATTATTACCTATCATCATGAGCAAATAGAGATCTATGACAATCTCCAAAATCCAAGCCCCATATCTTGATATTTCTATCAGCTGAACCAGTAATAATCAAACTGCTATCATATGAAATATCCATACAGATGACTGGATATTTATGACCAAACAGAGATAAGAAAAACTGAAATTAATAAATTATTTAAAAAATTGTCTTTATAAGTAAAAGTTTTATATAAAATGCTTTTCATTTTTAAAAGTAATTGACATTAATTTTTTTTACAAATATTGATATAATTATAAATAAATATTTTCATTATTTACTTTTTACAAATCTGAAATATATTTATTCTGTAAGTTTATTTGATCATTTTTATAAATATTTAACAATAATATTAAGATTTTACATTTTCTTCATGATAAAAAATTAAATGATTTTTGATTATTTTTGAAACATTATATATAAGTTGATGATAATTAATCTGGAAAAATAACATTATTATGCACAGTACCTATATTGGCACTTCAGTTTCTATTTTTCATATAGTTATGGTCAGCTGATTAAAAATAAACTGATCATCAGATGATTGCATTATAATATAGTCACTTATCACCTGGATGATTCTGGTTTAATTCCTATAGATTTTTCAGGAAGTATTCAAATCAAACTAAATTAACTCAATCATTTAACTTTTTGACTTACCCCACTCAGATATCAATTTGAAGTGACTGTTGCCAAATATATCTAAAATATTGTATATAAGCTTCTACTTGAAATTTTTGTGCTTATCATTTTATACAAATATATCTTTTGTGGGATCAGAATAACTAACTTTACATAACTCAAAAATGATTCAATCATAATTGCAAATAAACTGAATTTCAATTTCTGAATAATAATAAATGGTTATAAATATCTTACTATAAATAAATTTGTATATACTGAAATTCAATTGTGAATAGGGGAGTTTACTATATGCAAATAAGGGCATAATTAGTTGAATCAATCATAATTGTGTTGAAATCCATAAAACAATATAAACAGATAGTATTGAAAATATAAATTGTTAAGATTTGTAAATTGAGTGATTATAATAGAATGTCTCATCCTATTATGAAATTTGATTGTATTTATGGTAAATTTGGGTCTCAAGCAGCTTAGGTATTTCAGTTTTTCCATCTTTCAGGTTCTTTTCTAAAAATTCCATATTCTAATTGTGTTAATTGTTATATTTATTATTTTGTGTGAAAGTGATATATAATATCATATTTTGTTTCAGAATTGAATAACAATTCATTTATTAGAGAAGTCCTGTTCAAGTATTATTTATTATAAAGTCTTGTTATTTATTAATATACCCTGAAATAACATTTTCTTTATTGTCTGTAAGGCTAAAATTAGTTTGATAAGGTTAGATTTTTATAATATAATAATCTACCAAATTAAATATCATGAAGTTTGAACAAAACTGAGTATTACAGGCTAACTGTATATATTTTATTTATAGTTTTGCATATATATATATATATATATTAATAGAAGTATAAGGTATATCAGTGGTATTCTAATAATTTGCTATTCAATTGGAATGAATTCTAGTAAATTAGAATTGCAATATTTATTCATTATAATTAGTAGCATACAACATAGAAAGATTATAACATTTAAAGATTATGATCATTAATATGCATATAGATGCAAAGCTTCTATATGCATATTAGCAATATTCACAATACATTGCATATTAATGATCATAAACATAATAGCAGATGAATGCAATTCATCATAAATATTCCCACTACTATAAAAATTACTGTTTTCTTATGCTATTTTTTTGACAATTTACAATATATTTTTGGAATTTAGATAGCTCAAAAATCATAATACAGTTGGATTTGCTGAAGATGTTCAATCTTAATAAAATATCAGAAAATAATTCTAAAATAACATTCTTCTGGAAATAATTTCATAAAGATCTATATTGCATAAAAATCAAATTAGTTTAAAATTTACATATCCAACAAAACCCACTAAACAACTGAAAGTTAAAAATAATTCAGATTTTAATTGCTTATAATCTAAGTTTATATGAATTAATAACACAGTAAAATATTTAGATTGTTAAATATTTTATTGTGTTGTTATTGGTTAAATACCATAGCATCGTCAATTCACTAACAAGTTACATAAATACAAATTATCTGTTTATAAATGTTCTAAAAGTAATTTATATTCTTGTAATTTGTTAATGAACTGAAGATGGTTATGGTATTTAATCAAAAACATTTTTGAATAAAATAATGTTAACAACATTTACTGCATTAGTGCTGTCTTTTCATACAAACAGTTAAAAGTTGCTGAAAGTTTTCAGCCCATGAATTGTTTTTATTCTTCAAATATATACTATATTAATCTGAATCTGTAATTTATATCAGTTTTAAAAGAAAAAAGATATATTTATTTTCTATTAAATTTAATCTTAATTGCATTTGAACCATAACTATAATTAACAAGAAAATTTGAGATTCAGTATACATAAATAGCTGCTATCTTTCTATAGAATTTTCAGAATTAGTATTAAATTCTTTGATAGTAATACAGGGTTATTCAGAAGTCTGTAAAACATTTTAAACATTCATTACTAAAAAATTGCTCAACAGATGTTATATATTTTATTATATACAAAAAAAAGATAAACATTTTTTTACATACTTCACAAATACTCAATGTATCCACTTTTGCTGATATGGCAAATATCAAGCTGATAATACAGCTGATTCATTATATTTGCACATAAGCATGTCACAGTCAGTCAATCAATGTCAAAGCTACAGTGATATGGTTTTGAAATTCCATGAGATTAGTGGAGAATGGAGGACAAACAGTGTCCTCCATGAATCCCTCCACAAGAAAAGTTGCATGTCCAATGACTATTAAACTGATGACTGAGGTTGCCACCACATTAATAAATCATTATCTTGCCCAATGTCTCTTATCCAATGTAGTAGCAAGTTTTCATTGAGTATCTTTGCAATTCAATATGGTAATGAAATTAATGATGATAAAATTATCATTGAATATGAATGGTATAATACAAATAACAAATTTATATTATTTTGTTATTAAATAATAACAAAATAATATAATAACATAAATATTAAATAACAAATTTACCAGAAAATGATTACATGTAGTAGAATATTATATATATGTAACTATGAGTAGAACCTGTATCTTTTAAAAATACAGTAATTAAATGATAATCCAATTTTATGTGGAAAAGTTTTATAGAAAAAACATTTTATCTTATATCTAGTCAAATATAGTGCAATCCACAATAATATGAAAATTACATTATAAAGTTAGTTTCATTTAATTTAGCCCAAAAAAAGGTAAAATGGATGCAATGTGGATGGTTATCAATGCACATACAATTTTCATTGTTTATATTTATTAAGGGATAAAGTTATTTTCACAAAATATTATAATGTTCTCTTCATCAATATGCAACCAGGTTAGAAACTGTACTTCACAGAAATTATATTGTTTATACAAAAGTATTTCAAAAATGCTGTTTTTTAAAGTGGTTTCCATACTGGGATAAACAAATTCAGTTTACAAGATATAAGAATATATGAATATATATTTAGATTATTAATTCACATAGATGATTGTTTGATAGTTCAATGATTGTTTTTTTCTTTTAAAACATAGATATAAATTTATTTTAAGATACATCCATATAGATGTGTTTGCTTAGAATAAATTTTTATCAGTGTAATAAGTTGTTTATTTCTTATTATTTGTTAGAAATGCAATCATTGCCTCAAAACTTGAATAAATTTATGCATTAATATAACTAGAATTACTACTTAGGTCACATCTGAACTGCAATCTGTGAATTACAATATTGCATATAATGCTTATGCATTTTTTACATTAATTCTTAACAACATATTGAAATTAATTGCTTGTATGCATTCTGTAATAATTCTCCATAGTCATGCATTTTATAATAGAGCATGAAATATATAACTCTCTCTCTCTACTTATTAATGCAATCTTTGGTAATAATCTGATAATATTGTTTCACTATCTTACTTTCCAAAAACAGTTATATCTAGATTTGTCATCCAGATTTCTGGAAAGCAAATCATCTCAAATATTAAACAGTTTGATAATTTTGGAGTTCTTTTCTTGGTTTACATTTATGCAAAAAAAACTTTTAGCAAGATAAACAACATTTATTCCAAAATCTGATAGAAATGTTTCAGTCAGAGTTTAACTTTGAAATAATTATTATTTATCCAGTTAAAATTGCAGTCTTCTCACATTAATGATATTTATTTATCTATAGTCGTTTTCAAATAAAGAACAGAGCTGACACTCCAAATTAGATATCAATGCGCCAGAAATTAATTTGCAATGCAGTTTCAAACAGAGGTCGAGAAATATGTTTTACTTATTTTCCAAACGTTCACGTTACATAATTCTTGATTTATTTCATATAGTTATGGTT
>WUQG02273392.1:0-19890 GCA_011317285.2 Androctonus mauritanicus | reverse complement strand
ATTTCCCACCGCCGCACAGCGGGGTATTTCGAGTCGGTAACTGGCCAAAATTATAGCGGCGGTTCTGTAGCTATTTCGTTGTTTATTCGTGTTTTAATAGGGATAAAATCTAGTTATAGACAACGCCTACTACAACCTAACAATAATAATAATGAGTCGGATAAAAATGTCCAGATAAATATCGATATGGATGACTAAAAGCCATAAGAATAAGTAAACCAAACAATTAATAATTTCCGCCAAATGTTCCGATTAAGACCGATTTAGAAAGCCATAAACTACGCACCGACAGCGAAATCTTGGCTCGGAAGTTAAACAAAAACTACTTTAAAGTCGATAATTGGCGGGGTAAAACATCATTTATCGACCATAATAGAGATACGTGATTTCCGAATATCAATCGGTACGACATCCGGGAAAAATTTATAAAATAATAAACGCAAACCTTCTGTTTTATAATCCACAAAAATAAACTTCAAAACACCTGAAATGGTGGAAAATAAGCGATTTTATTTTTGTAAAAATAATGTGGAACGGAAGTAAGTCACCGAGAGGGGCGGCAGCCACCAACTTCTAATCGAAGTTTCTAGAAAAATAAGGGCCACCGCTCCCTCCCTACCACGGCGTCTGGTCGGATAATTGTTAGCTCGATAAAAATGTAACACGGATATGGCAAAAATGTTTTTAAATTGGGTTTTTGGCCAGCTACCCAGTCGAAACACCCCACCGCGCGGCGCTGGAAAAAGACGACTCTTCTCTTTGGTAGGTACGGAGGGAGGAGAATACTAGCTAACCGTGGATCCGGCCCGGTGTATCCACCCTCCACCCACCAAATTTTAAGGCGGGAAATTTCGGTTAACACCCATTTATTTTGATCTTCGGCCTCCCACCTGTTCCGGTGGGTTTTCCCGGGGGGGCCAGCCCGGGTAGGGTTCCGGGGCTGAGGCAGATTTTTCGGAAATAGGTGGCGGGCGGTTCCCCGGGCCGGCGCTTTTTCCACCGGAGGATGGGAAGGGCGCGCCGGTGGAGAGCGCCCCGTTTTCCCGGCCGGCCCCCAGCTTCCACCCCAAAGAGGGGAAGGGCCATCGGCGCTCCCTGTACGGACTACAATTAAGAGGGCGCCAAAAAATGGGCGTATACGGTACCGTGATTTTTTAGCGCGCTTTTAATTTTGGCCCGTTAACCGTCCGGTATCGGTTTTTCGACAGACGGGCGCTTCGACCGTCGGGACAATGGCCCGGCCGACCGGGCCCAGCGCCCGAAGAAAGGTGCAAACGGGAATGGGTGGAAAGAGTGGGGATCGGACTGGTTATCGTTATTTTCAGCTCCGGCTAATTAAACCTAGCGCTTTCTTCCGTCAGCCAGGTAAGCGATAAACGACAGCGGCGCGTGTCTTCCAGCGCGGCGCAGTCTCGGGTAAATAAAACCAAACTCGGAGTTTCCCGCGTGTTAGATGTATTTTATTATGGTTATAGGAAAGAGGAAAGTCGGGTGTTAGCCCGCCCGTCGGTGGTTTTATTCGGCGCGTCGAAAAATAATATTGGGAGAAAGAGCGGCCAAAAAGGTGCCCGACGGCCCGATTAGCCGGCCGTTTCTCTAATAACGGTGGCCGAGTAAATCCGACCTAACCCGATAGGGACCGCCTAACGGCCTTAGCCCACGGAATCTCGGGTGGCTAGACGAAAAGGCGCCGCTACGCCTGGTCCGCCGGTTATCCCGGTAAGCGATGTGTTAAGAAGAGCGGAATCTGGCGCTTTCCGTCGGTCGGCGGCCCATCTCTCCCATCGCCTACCTCCCACTCTCCCACGGCTAGGTGGCCGGAATATCCGAGTCCCGCCACGGCCCCATCGGTACTTATAGGCGAGTATGGGACCGCACCTACCCATAACCCCGCCCGTACTGGAAAAGGGTCCGTGTCGAAAAAGACGGGTGGCCGCCCCTTTTACTCTAAATGAACATCGAATGGTTACGGGCAGCCAGCCGAAATAATGGTAGGGCCTAACCCCACCGCCCTTTTATGGCCCGAACTGGCCAGTCTGCCACCAGTTCGGGCAGTGTTTGGGGTTACTTAATCCGAGGCGGCGCTCTTCTCTGGGGAATATTCTTTTAGCTTTTAGGCCAGAACAGTAAATTCGGCCAAAGGAATAAATCCAATTTCCATCAATTAATTAATTTATATATACCGTGTCACTTCGACCGCCGAGATGCCGCCCTACAGCCGACTTTGGCGGATCACCGTAGGCGCCGCGCTTGTTTCACCCCCACTTTTTACCCGCTAAATTCTCTCCTACCTATTAAATACCTCTTTACCTTTGGCCTAGACCCGCTTCTCCGGCACCCTGGTAGGCGGGTCTTTACCTCCAGTTATTCCGGCCGGCCCACCCTAGCGCCCACCCCCCGGTACCGTCCGCCTCGGCCTTTCACCTTCCGCCGCCCACTATAGTTGACCGGCGGCGCCGCCCTTCGGCCCGGACCCTCTCGCCGCCGCCCGGGAATCCAAGGCCGTAGCCGCTTCTAAGCCTTTCTTTCTCCCGGCTAAACGATAGGTGTAAGTAAAGAAGCGCCGACTCTCGGCCGGTAGGTACCGCCGCCCCCATCCTCCGTACCTCTGGCGCCCGACGGAAGAGCCGTCGGGTGGCCGTGTCCCGGAGAAGGAGACCGGGCCCCGGTCCGCCGCGGTAGTATCGGGTTGGGCTTCCGGCTATTTCATCGGTCGGTGACCCGGGAAAAGCCAATTTTCCGCCCCACAGCTAAGGTTAAAGAAAGGAGCGTGGCTAAGCCTCCGGTTTGCCCGGGCTAGACGGTGATCGGGCAAAAAAAAATAAGGAGAAAGATGCCCTATCGGTGCCGCTCGCGCATTCTGTTTCTTCCTTCGCGCCTCTCTACCGCCCTCCTATCTTTCCTTCTCGTATTGTCCTTTTCTACTAAGGTAGACACACCGTCGGCCTAGCTGCGGTCGAATGGGCCCTAGCGCGGGATATAAAATGGGAAAATTTTATTCCGCTTACGGATATTTTCCCGGCTTGCGCCCGCCTCCCATCGTCGACAAATTCTTTTACTCTAATTTTCTCGGCTGGATTCTTTGGGTAAAAGATGGGCCCGCTTCCAGTTGGGGCCCTAGCGCGGTCGGTGGTCCCGCTTACACTGTGGTAGCTAGATCGCTGGTCCCAACTCGAACCGGTGTATCTCCCTCTTTAGCCGGTAATCGGCGGGGAAAGTCGGGCCGGAAAAATCCGCCGCCGCGGGCTGACCGGTGGGACGGGAGCCGTCCGATACCCGATCCGCCATCCGGGCGGAAATCTTGGGGCGCCAGTGCCGGATGGAATGCCGAGTTATCGGTGGCGCGGATAAGCGAGTGACGGGCACCAGCGGGAATCCGTTTATTGGATCTAATAAGTGTTACAGAAGGATGACCAGACACACCATCGAACTGTCCGTCCAGACGATTTATCCGTCGCAGTATACCACCACGTCACTTCTGTTCTGCGGGTGATGACGAGGCGCCTCCGAACTTCTCTGTCGATACTGGCCCGGTAACTGGTTGTAAGCGTTATAGTAAGGCGGGCCGTTGTTAGCGTGATACGGGCCGCCGTCCGCCGGCGACTGAGCCACGTTGTAGTAGGGATACCTGTGGAGGAAAACCGGTTAAACGCCTGAGGGAAACACCGGCAGGCCGAAAAGATGGAAACGCTCACCCGTTGTCGGCCGATCCGCCGCGACACACCTCGTTTCGTTGAGCCGGATGGGGCGACGAAGCTTCCGGGCTGCCCACCAGGTAGGCCTGTAAATGGAGAGAAGAAGATTAAAGGGTCGGCCGGTACCGGTCCGGCCGGTGGCCGTACTCACCTGATGAGAAGGGGTCTCTTCTCTGGAGCACATGGACTGCGTCCACGAATGACGCGTGTCTTCTCCTTGACAGTAACTAAACGGAAGAGAAGCGGTTAGGTGCCGGCCGTTTGGACCTTAGCTAGTTAAAGAAATGAATTACTTTTGGCAGTAGTCTCCGGAGATCCAGTAGTTGTTGGTCATCTGGTCTTCGGCCGGCGGAGCTGCGGTTTAATAACGTCGACCGTTAATTTTTCCGGCTAACGGCCGCCAAAAGAGCCAAGCCAGTACTCACCTCGCCTGGAGGACCCGGCCAGATCTTGACTGGAAAGACCCGACACCTGGCTGTATTGTTCTCTGGGGCCGTACGACGTATCCAGTCCGAATGGAACTTGCGAAAACTCCGCTCCTGCAAGGGTCCGCCTTAAAATCCCTCCTCCTGCTCCGCCCTGGCGGCCGGATACGGCCTTTGGGCTTCTTCTTTCCGGCCGCCACTCCCGTCCGTCCACCGTACCGGAGGCCGGCGGGCCGCGGTTCGAGCCCGTAACTCGCCCTTTCCGGATTTGGCTAGCCCCACCTGGAGGAGAAGTGGGACCCGGGCCGTTCTCCATTCCATCCGTCAGTGGGCCGGTAATGGGAGCCGGCCGGCCCGGTGGAAAGCGGCCTGGGACCCTAGGTGGGGAGAAAACGGGGTGGCCGGCCCGGACCGGTGAAACGTGGAGAAAAAGGCTCGGTGGGAGGCGGGCGTTTTAACCGCCTTCCGGACCACTAACAGCCCCTGGGTCTTCGTTAATATATAAAGTGGTGGCGGTGGAGGGAAACGGCCGGGGAATAACAGGTTTTAGCCCCTGGGCCGGGTCCCAAAACGGCCCGACCCGGGACCTACCCAGGCGCCTCCATTCGGCCAGGTGGTTACCACTTATCTACGTAATTACTTTCCTGGTTTAATTTTGTGGGCCGACCGGCCCGTTCTCGACCACTCGGTTGGTTTCCGTCTTTAAAGTACTCCGGGTAGCCGGCCGATGGCGTGGTTTCCCCACCGGGAACCGCCAGCCAATGGGACGAAGGCCGACTATCGGCCGACCAATGGCGGATAGCCTACGGCTGTCAGTCTGGAGGGCTCACCCTTTCTCCGCTCGATCAGAGTCGATGGTCTGGGATTCTCGGCCGCTGGCCCTGGGAGGAGGCAACCCGCATATTATCCGAGAAGAAGATTCTCTTTCTACGCCTTCCTTTCTTCCGTCCGTTTACTGCGGAGAAGCGGCTGGTGGAGCCTCGACACCCACGCTTTCCTACCGGTTTCTCGGCTATTTTCCTCCAACCTTTTCTAATGGACGGCCGCCTCTTCTTTGGTCGGCTCGATTTAAGTGGGCCACAGGGTGGCCGAGTGGTTTCCCATAGCCGGCCCCAACCATCCGACGGAATCTTCCGCACCTTATCCGGCCTACCTATTTCTTCGCCGTATAACTGGGGCCCCTTATCCAGTTATATCGGGAAGAACCTATGGTGGAAAGACCCGTTTTTCGCTGTCTCTTTCCAATCGGGCGGAAGACTAAAGGGCGGGGCCAGTTCCCGTCACCGGCTGCGCCTGGCCGGTGGAGGGGACCGGGTGATGAAGAAGGGGGATGGCCGGCCGGACGAAAAAGTTTTCGGGAGATGCCGGACCCGCGGGCCAACGCTTTACCGGGCGGCCCTCCGACCGCCGTTACGGGCGGGCCACTATGATCGGATAATTGGTGCTGGGTGCCTATAGCCATCGGGTTACTTGGAGCAGTTAAAAGGATAGCCGACGTTATTTCGGCCAATATAGCGGTTGGACTTCCCATCCCCGGCCATGGACTTTTTAGGCGTGATTTCCAATGTGCCATTTGGTCCAGTCCAACGGTATCCTAGTCGGGGCTGGTTTACCGACAGCCGTATCACGGAACCGATGGACTACACTTCTATTTTTGCGGGCTATGGATGGAAGTCGCCCATTCCGTAGCCGATAAGAAAGTGGGAGCTAAAACCTGGCGGTAATATTAATAAACTCGGTCTGTCTTTACCATAGAATCCCCGAAAGAATACGGAATATGAAGAAATGAAACAGGGGATGGAGTAGCGGCCGACTTAAACCAGACGGTACAGCTAATCCCCTGGTTCCGGCACTGTCGGGGCTGGCTGGCTAAAATATTATTGTGGGAAAAATGAAAAGAAGGTGGCGGAGGTCGACAGATCCTTCCCTAGCAACTTTTTCTATCCACCTATTTCGTGGATTTATTTTTAAGACACGGCTTATTGGCGACTCGGAAACCTCCCGGACAAAAGTTATACGGCCAAGGGCGGCGCCTAAACGTTTTTCTGTCCGAAACGGGCGGCTGCTGGACCAAAGGGTGAAACCGCGCCTATACATTTTACCACGGTGATCCATAGTTTTTAACCTTATCCGGATTCGCCACTCTCCGGTCGTTTCATCCTCCACCTCTTAGGCTTTCCACCCGCCGCCTGCCTAGCCGATAAGTCTGGAGCGGTTAGCCCCGAGGAATTAGCGCGGAAAGGCCAACGCCATTCCGGTCGGTGATGACCGCCCATCAATCCCGACCTTATTTTCTTCTTCGTATCCTCCGGAGATTGGCCAATGAATTTAGCGCTATTCGAGGAAGGCCCGTCGGTTTTTTCTTCGGTCCGCTGGTGGACGGTGGTGGGCCAATTGGCCGTCACTTAGATGACGGAATCTCCGGCTTTTTCACGGTGGAGAAGTCGTTAACCTCTTCCGTCCGTACCACCTAAATGGTGGAAAATGGATAAATTGCCACGGCCACCGGAGCGCAACCGTTGTATTCTATTATGGTCGATGGAGTGGCCATCTGCCGAGGTCGGATCTTTCCACTTAACCTTCTTTTAAGAAACCTGGATTCTGCGCTTGGTACAGTCGACGAACTTAGCTGGAAACGTCCCAGTTAGAATAGCTGGAATCTTCTTCTTCCTTGTTTATACGGAGGATATGGCTCACCCGCCTCGCCTCCGATCTTTAATCTCTAGTTACTGAGAATAGCTGGAATCTTTCGGATATAGTCTATATTATATACACTCCACCTAAACCTCGGTCCTTCTTTCGCCTCCGTCTTATCGATCATCGACTTTCTACACATTTGTCCGACCCCGGCCGATGGTCCCTCCATTAACCTCCGCCCTCCCACCCCTGGTGATCGGCGGGTGGTCCAGCCTGGTCCGGTTCCATTCGAGTCTCGTCTGGGTTCCGGGTCGGTTTTAACATCGGAACGATTCCGGCCACGGTAAAAGAATTGTGGATAGACGGTTTCGTCCGTTAGCCATGGGTCTGTCGGCCCGGCACCGACTCACCTAGTTGGGTGGCGGCCCATCTACGTCCGACAGGCTGATCGGGTCGGAGGGGCCCCGCTTTCCACTCGGTCGAGTGGCCATCGATCGATGGGAAGAGTCTGACCCGTAAATTTAGATCCCCAATTTAGTCGGCTTAAGCCGCCTGGAGAACGGAGAAAAGTGGATCGTTCCCACGGTCGGATGCGGAAGGTAATCTGTTTCCAATTATCCGCTCTTTCCCGGCGCCACCCTCTCTTACGGTGAGTAATTGCGCTTCCCCGGCCGTGAAAAATAATAACTGCCACCGGACCGGTCGTTTATCAATCGGGTGGAAAGTCCGGCCCGCCGGTGGATGGAAAAGTACCGGGAGGGCGGTGGAGCCAGGCCCGGTCGGGCGGTTATTGGATCGGAAAGCCTACCCGTCCGGATGGCTCGGCCGTTCCAGAAACCGTTTCCCATCCGACCGATCCAACCCTGCCGTCGGAAAGTGGCCGGGCGGGTGAGAAACGGGCGGGCGCCCTTTATTACCTGTCAGGTAGGTGTCGGGGACCTGCGGAGGCAGATCGTTGGCGATGTTCCTCAGAAATTCCTTCACCTGCTCCTCGATGTGAATGGTTTCTACCAGAAACAGCACGTAGTCGTCGAACATCAGACGCAACAGATGAAACGAACCTGCGGTAGAGCGGACCGTCAGCCACCGGTCGACCGCCAAGTATTTTCCAAACCAAAACCTTACCGAAACTGGCGGCGCTGTGCAGCGTCATGTCCCTGATGACGCGAGTTCCGAAGGCGGACCACAACAACAGGAACTGGTTGGCTAAACGTCGAACGGAAGTGCGGGAGCCGGTGCTGGGCTGAAAAAGTGGAAATTATCGAATGCCGACATAAAAACCGGCCGGATAGACAGTGGCGGAGAGAAATTACCAAGAGTATGCACTTGTTGACTAGCGCTTCCAACCATTCCACGTAGGCTTCGATGGAACCCTCCTCCTCCAGCAGAGACTCGAACTCTTTGGAAACTGGAAAGAAAAAAAATGCCACTCAACTGGGGCCCGATCCTCGGCCGGGATTAGCGCGACTTACATTTCTTAATCAGTTGACAAGTGATTCCGTTCTGGTCTTGCTCCATGCT
Organism: Androctonus mauritanicus; assembly: GCA_011317285.2. NCBI lineage: Eukaryota > Metazoa > Arthropoda > Arachnida > Scorpiones > Buthidae > Androctonus > Androctonus mauritanicus. Next base: position 11,612 of record WUQG02273392.1, on the reverse strand, counting down.
GTATAAAGTCTCTCGGCAAATGGCGTCGATGTCGATCTGCCTCCAATCGTGAAGCATCTGGGAGATGACGTCGCCGTTGTGGACTACCATTCGAGAGGCCTGGGTCAAATGATTGAGAGACATCTGACGGCGCAGCACTTGGGCGAAACGTTTGGCCACTAAAAGAAAAAGATTACTTATCGTCCGCGGCCTTTTCCGGTGAGAGAAAGTAAACTAACCACTCACTTTCCACTTTGATGGTTTTTAAGCCTTCCGGTAGATTAGTCAGCGCCATCTTGAGCCAGCCGTCCAGTTCCTGGACGAATCTTCGTATCAGTTTGGTCAAACTGCAAAAGCGCCGGAGGTCAGCCATCGGCCCACCGGAGCGGAAGGGGGTCACCGGAATAACCGCCCTCCCGTCCCGACGGGTGCTAAACAAAGGAAATTCACCTGTCGGGAAGAGACTGGAGAACGGTGGGCAACAGCACGCTAGAAACGGCTTTGTACAAGATGGAATCGCACACCCCGATCAAGTTGACCAAGACGTTTGTCTCGAACAGAGGCGACAGATGAGAGGGGATACCTTGCCAGAAGTGCAGCAGGAAGTTTTGAACCTGAAACGGTACAGCGGAGAGGTGGGCGGCCGAAACGGGCCCTCTGGTCCACTTACCCGGGACCGGAAGAGAAACTTACCTCGTTGAAGCTGCCTCGGATGACGGTGTCCAATAACCTTTGACAGTGGGTGCGGTACATCATCAGGAAGGTGGTGATCTGGTGCGAAAAACCAAGGTGAGAAGCGGAGGAAAGAGGAGGCGAGGATCTCCGCTGGTACTACTTACCTTATCTACGTCGACCGAGGAGGGAAGATTGAGTTCTTTGACGGTGGGAAAATCTGGCAGGACCGTGCCCAATCGCGATCTCGGGGAGTAGAGCGGAATCTGAGGAAAGAGAAACGCCAGGCAGGGTTAGCGGACGGGAAAGAGCTCTTTACGGGGGAAGACGGTGGAAAAGGTACCAACCTGCTTGTTGATTTCCCTCTGAATGTCGTGTCCGCTGCAAAAGCGTAAAATGCGTTAGTCGCGGACCCGAGCAAATGGAAGGGAAGCGAAGAGGGCGGGAAGAAATCGAAAGGAGGCGGAATTCTAATATTAAAATGCGGAGCGAGGATCGTTATTGCCGGCTCGCCTAACCAGAAATAGCCCGGACCGGGAATCACGCTCGGATTAAGCGCAGCCTGGCAACGCCTAGTCTCGCCCGAGACGCGATATCGGAGGCCGAAGAGCACGCATCCGTGCCCCAATAGCTGCCGGGGCGCCAGACAAATGCGTCACTCACCGTGCCACAACAGACTTACGGTACCTGCCGGTGCCCTTCTTGGAGTAAGACAACTGGAAGTAGAGGGACGACTCCCGGACGGCGATGCCGTAGTAGTGGTACCTAAGGCGGAAGAAAGGCGGGATGAGAAGGGCCGGGCAGCCGACTTCTGCCGGTCCAACTGCCACTCACCTGGACTGTCCCCTGGTTCCCAGACGCCTGGTAGTCAACTGGGGAAACTGCTGCCGGATGATCTACAAAGAGGCCGACGGAGGGTAGTCGGTGGGGTGAAGGTAAGAAAGGCAGGAGAGAGAAAAAACAGCGCTCACCTTGCCGAAACTGGCGGCGTTGACCGGCTGCATGCCGTTCTTGGCGCAGAAGTCGACGTAGTGGGTGTAGAGAGCGCTTCGAGGGATGCAGACGCCTTCGGCCACTTCGTAGTTCTCTTCCAGCCTGAAAAAACGGGAGGATAAGCGGGCGCCGGAGTCGGGAGGGAAAGCGGCCACTTACCACATGAGAGTGGCGGGAGTGGAGTGGGGCCGCAGCGGGCCGCCGGTCTTCCGTTCACCTAAGGAGAGAAGGGCCGGGTTAGCCTGTCCACCGTCCGACAACCTTACCCCAGCGGGAGAGCGCTCACCGTCGCGGCCGAGGTCCATGGCCCGGAGGCAGAGTGCCTCCCACCCGCCGAGCCGGCGCTTTATAAGGCCTGAGCCAGCCGGGCCCCGCCAGCCAATGGCGGCCGGCCTGCCCATCGGACTGCGCCGGCCCGGACGGCGGCCGAGGCCGGATTGGCCGAGGCGCGGCGGATGTCGGCGGCTCGGCGGGGGAATTCACCCGGCCTCGAGCAAACACGGGGATAAAAGCTCTTTTGACGGGGCCACCGGCTGTTTGCCTTTCCCGCCGTTTGGGCCCAGCGCGCCATTGTGGCCCCGGCCGGCTCCTAATTGGGCGGGCCCCCCCCCACCCCCCCCCCCCCCCCCCCCACCCGGCCAATCTCATAAAAATTCACTTAACGCCGGCGTTATTGGACGGCGGAGGCGTTTCCGGGCACCGTGCCTCTTTTGCATGCTTTTATTGCCCGAGCCGTAAACGGACACCGTTGCGGTTCGGGTAACTTTTCAATCGGAGTGGCAGCGTCGAAATGAAAAATACCAGAGACGGTTGCCAAATGAGGCCAAGTATGCGACGCCTGCCACGGCCGACGGCCCGCTCCAATTAACCGCCCGGGCCCCCGCCGCGCCCGGGCCGGCGCCGCAGGGGGAGCAGAGCGCGCTTATCCGGGGAGGGAAGCGCGGGCCCGGCCATTAGGGGCGGCGGCCGGCAGATTAGGCGGATACGCACGTGGCCCGGCACGCACCGGACGGGTAATGAGCTCAATTTCTGGGTCCCGGATGCAGCGACACAATGGGTGTTAGTTCAATTACGGCGTGCCTGCCGTAATTTGTTGGCGTGACACGAGGATTTATTAAATACCAGCCGCCGTTAGCGCGGAATCTCATAAGGAGGCTGCTGATGAGAAACTAATTGGAAGTGACGCTCGCCCCTTCCCGCTCCCGGATAACGACACCTGCTGCTCGACCCGACCGCATTTTTGCGCCCATTGCGCCGATTCCAATTAACGACGACTTAATCGACGAATTATTAAATCGGCTCCCGCCCTCCCTTCTTCCTCTCCTCGGTAGGGCGGCCGACCACCGATCCAACCTCCCGCCCTCTCCGGCTCTAGGCCGCATCTTCCCCCGGCAGGGGAGCCGGAATGGCCCCCGTCCGAGTCCGAGTGGGGCCCTTCAGGCGCCACCGAGGGTGGGGTAAGGCCGGAGGAGAGGAGTTAACGGCCACGGAGCGGTCGGGCGGAGGCGAGCGAAAGTTTGGTCGGAGGGAAGGTAAATGGCGAAAAGCGTGGCGCGCTAATGAAAAAATAATTTAAGTCTCCGTCTGGCGTTTTCCGCGCCAAATATTCGCCAGTCTTTTTATATCGTTTTGGTTATCCCGCGCCGGAGGTGGCGCGTAGATTGACGTAATTATGTGGCCGTCCGCCATTCTGCTCTCCTCCGCCCCTTTCCCTCTGGGTTATCCGGCGGCGGGAAAGGGACGGAAGAGAGAGCTCATCTTCCGTTTCTAGCGCCGACCCGGACCAGGCGGGACGGCGGAATTGGGCCACGGTGCCCCGAGCGGATCGTCCCTCACCCACCGGTGGGCGTGAGTGGGAGGAGACAGCCCCAGCCACCGGTAGGAGGCCGTGGGTCTCGGCAGACGAGAGAAATCCGAGGAAGGAGGCCCGGCCCGCCGGCGGTGTCGCCCGCTGGGCTAACGCCGTCGAAGAATTTCCGTTAGTTGTTTAGGGGTAGCCAGGATCGGCGGAGCGAGTTTAGCGACAGAAAGCGGGTGGAATGACGTCGAACGGGAAACTGTGGGATAGCCACCCAGGCCAGGGGCCAGGAACGACCGAATATGAACACTTATAGGTAAGGGTGGTCTTAGGCAATTTGGTGGGCGCTAGAGGTCCGCTAATGCCAGCCCGAAGACGGTCTTTCCGTCGATGGTACTTTCTCCGTCGTTTTCCGCCGTATTTTCTGTTACCGAAGGCGATTTTTCCTCCGTGGCCGACCGCTTTTCGGAACGAAATGGGGCCGACGGCGTCCCCATCCGTAGAAAATACAAAACCCGCAGACAAGTAACCGTCGGGTTTTCCCGGTGGATAGGCCTTTCCGCTATAACTGCGGAAAAACCGTTTCGATCTTTCGTCGGCGCTATCTACGGCCGATTTTTCCCCCTACAGCCTTGGGTGGGTGACACGGATAAACGAGTGTGAATCTTCCGTTAATCGATTACATAGCTATCCGGGTAAAAGGGACTACCTGTCGGTTGGCGGCCGTTAGCTCTCGTCCCTGGGCTAGATCGGACGGAGAGGGGTGGTAGCTGGGCCACCGTAGCGGAAGGGCTCCTGGTGGGCCGGCTGAAACCGGTTAGGCCACTTAAATCTTCTGTTATTTTTTTAAATATAAAAGGCGGACTCTTAACGGTGGGAAAAGTCGACGGCCATTCTTAACCGAGGTGGGCCCAGTGCCGCCAAATTACGGCGTACTCGGTACGGATAGAGGTAAGTGCCACTTTGGGTAAAAGGTATATCTTTACGGTTAACTTCCGGCCGAGGACGGGTGGATAAAAAGTTGGACCTACGTCTAGTTTTCGTATGTTTATTTATTTATTTAATAGAGCTATCAGCGTAAAGTCCCGGGTGGGCGCGGGAGCGGCCGTTTCCATCGACCGACATACACAGTCTTGTACGACGGTGTGGGGGACCGGCCCATTCCATCCAGAATATTAAAATTGGCCGTCAGCCATTCGAGACCGTCTTTAGGACGGATAAGGTGGCCTAGAAATAATCATTTAGGGGAATAGAGACAACTACAGCCTCCGATGTCGGCCAACTGCAAGTGGCCGAATCGACTTTCCTAAACCGCACCAATTTCTGGCTTAGTTATGGGTGGGAGCCGAGTGAAGGCGCCGAAACTCCTTAACCAGGTAGGCGGCGGGAGAAAAATAGGAAAAAACGCTGGCCGGGTTCCGACTTATACGCCTTTATTTTAAGGCGCCAATAAGGGAAAATACCCGCTTAAAACCAGATTTAAAATATTTATTAAGATTAAGGTACCGGCTATAAAGCGGAGACATAAAGAGCCGCCATCCGGGACCCAGGGCCGGCCCTGGGTCCCGGATTTGACCCAGCCGGGGGACCGTCACCGCTTTTAAGTATCCCGGTGGGTGGCTGGTCTGGCGAAAGTAGCCGAGGATACCGGGTTAGCGGTTCATCGGTTAGTTTTAGTCGAAAGGAGATTCGTTTCTTCCCATCCGCCGTTTCTCGGTAGCTTTAACCTGACCGAAGAGTCGGCCGGATTGGACGCTGGAAAACGCTGGGGTTTTCCACTCTGGAGCAGTCTCGACTTCTACTCGTCGAATATATTTATCCCCGGATCCGGGCCCGGCCCACAGCCGCTCCGCCGGCTGGCCGGCCGGTCGGGCCCCGTCACCTAGTATTCTAATTGGGTGGAAACTGGCGACATCTGTTGACAAAAAAAATTAATAGGCGGGCGCGTTGAGGAGGTGGGACGAACCGTAACTCCGATACGGTCGTATTTCTTTCTAACCGTCTACGGTTAATATTTTACCAAAGGCTGGAGCTAGGCCGATATTTCGGTAAGCGGTCCTTTGGCAGTCCACGGTCCGATCAACCGGTGTTTTTTTTTGCATATTTTAGGCCCCTTTCCAATCGAGTACCGATCGGCTGGGGTAGGGCTTGGTAGCCGAAAAATGATGTAACGGACCGATAGCGGGCCGACCGTATTGGCGGCCAGAGGGTCTGGGTGAGTGGGTAAGTCGGTCGGATTTAAACGGGCCGGGAAATTTTGTTTTTAAATATTTTAGGCGGCCTTTCTTAACTTTTCTTCCATAAATCATTTTATCAATTAAATGGTAAATTTTTCTCGGGTCAGAAAATCGGAAAGAAACGGAACGCTATCTCGGGTCTGGTCCAGCCCGGCGGTGCCGCTAATAGCCTGGGATAGACCCCCACCGGCACCACCCCTAGTTAAGCCGGCGGGCCCGGTTAGTGGCGCCATCTTGGTCCAGATTGAACGCGGCCGCTACCTCGGTCGACCCAGGCTGATGAAATAAATTAATATTTAAGCGTCGGGCCGGGAAGCGCCACCGCGGAATTTTAACCGTTTCCAAGCGGACCTTTTTTATTTTTAATGATAGAAATTTACTATTCCAGGCCCGCCCACATATAATATAACTATTATACCGCGGGCTAAGTGTAACAACTTAAAAGCGCTGGCCCGTTTTAACACCCGCCTAATGTTTTAGCTTATGGTAAGCGTGGCTCCGACGCCAGTCCTTTCGATAATTTCCGACAGTTTTCTACGGAAGCCAGGGCCATCTCCGGCCCACCCAGCTGGCCTGATTGGCCGGAGAAAATAAAATCGGAACGAAGAAATATACGAGTTTTTGTTCCTACCGCCGATTGCTGGCTACCGGTTACGGTCGAATAATATATACCAGGCCCTATGGAGGAACCACATTTACACGGTCCGGAACTACTTAGTCCGGTCGACGGTATTTTCTAACGGAAGGTCCTCCCCACCCGTCTTAGGCTAAAGAAGGTAGGCGGCCGTCTCTCTGGTGGGAAAAATTTCCCAGGAAATTCACCCGCACCCATTGGACACCGGTAGGGAAAATATCCCGTTTTATGGATTCTTCTCCTTCCAGCCAGTGGGTAGTAGGCCCGGTGGAACCGGCCCGGAGCCTCCGGCGGGTAGTCCGGCCGAGGTTACATCTTTACCGGCGCTATAGTGGGCGGGTCGGGCGGTCGACCCACCCGGAGGAAACCCCCATCCGCCGGATAATTATAGCCTCCATCCGACTACCGTCCATTTTCCGGAACCGGCCGGTATTTATTTCCGTTCTTTAGGCTACGGACCGGAAAAGAAAATCCAAGTGTCACTCATTAGAAGATTCCCCACCGAAATTGTTGGGTCGGAGCCCACGGGATCCTCCTTTGGCCCGATTACCCGCGGCCCGGAAGACGGTGGACTAGTTAACCCGCCCGCTACTATTTCCGGTCGGGGATGGAAATTATCGGCCAGTTTTCTCTCGTTCCCGCCGTTAGCCATTATCTCCGGGTTAAAAGAAAGAGCGGCCGGATAATCGGTATCTCCCGGGTGGGCGAAAACGGAGGAAGGCGCCGCCCGATGGGAAAGCTGGAGAAAGAGCCGGAGACGGAAGGGAAAGGAACGGCGATGGAGATGTTCTTTTCCATTCCCGGCCCGAGCCCGGGCAAGTGTGGGGCGCTAGAGCCGGGCGGGGAAGGAAAAAGCGGGGCCCGGTGCCGCTATCAGTGTTTGTTTGTTTAGAAGTCAGGAACGCGGAGTAATTGGTGGAGGAGAAGCGCCGGTCGTCTATCGATTGGGTAGAAAATTGAAAAAGCAGACAAACAATTACCGAACCGGAGTCGGTTCTCCTCTTCCCTAATATCGTCGACCCGACGCTAACTGGAGGGCGGAACGCTCCACCCTCCCTTTTTCTTCCTCTCGCCTTTCCTCCACTCGGCGCCGTCGGACCACTTCCACCGGTCGGGCCACTCACCCAGCTGGAAAACAATTCCCGCCAAATTTTTCAGACTTTCCGGCCGGCGGCGCCCGAAACGGTGGGAGGGAAGGGCCCTCTGGGGGTGGCCGGACCGACGGAGATGGGTAATCGCCCGGTTCCGTCCGCCTTTTAACTCGATCCCGGGCGGCCACCGGCCTTGTCCGGGTGGGTGAGCGGCGGGCCGGGGGCCGACCGAAAGTAGCCCGAGGGAAAAACCTGGTCTACCGTCGATTAATTTTGGTTTTAGGCCCGGTACCGGTGGAGAAAGAACGCCGGAAGACGCGGTCCCAGTCCCGGCGTCTTTGTCTCCGTCCACCGTGGTCTAGTGGATAAACCGGGGTCGATAGATATAACGGAGGTTAGGTGGGAGGCGGATGTAGCGGCCCAGGCGGTCCTTCTTTTTCCGGCGCTGACGGGAGAGTGGTGCTCGGCACGGGTCGGGACTGGAGACCCGACCACCCCCACCGCTCCGGCCGCCGAATCCGAAATCGCCCCGGACCCGCCGTAGAAACTCGGCACCCACCGCCGTGGGACCGAAACCCCAGGATGGTGGAGTTGGGGGTTTGCCTGCCAGCCGGAGTGTATGGAATTTCTCCCTTTATAAAAATCTGGACAACAAAATAAATAAAATAAGTGGACGAATAAAAAATTTATTTTTAGTTTTTTGGGTCGGCCAAACACGGTTAGCTTAATGCGAGTCGAATATTTAATGGCTGTTCTGTCGGTAAATAAACGGTGAGTAGCGTGGTGGTGGAAAAGTTTATAATTAAAGAGATGATTTTTTGAAAGTCTTACTTAGTTCGAAGGGTAGCTATTAATTTGTTGCTCTTCTAAATACAGGGCGGTGGGAAATCCTTAAAATTTAATAAAATCCATTTATTGTTTGGAAAATCAACGCCTTTTCTCTTTTGTCCGAGTCTCGGGGCCTGGCAGAAATTCGTTATTTAGGTCCGGCGCTAACTGGTGATTTGTACGTAAGGAATATTTTTTAGCCCGGACATTTTTATCCGCCATCCATATCCTCCGAATTTCTTTCTTCGCCTTATTTTTCAAGTTATACTTAATCTCCGGCTTACCACCCCTAAGTCCCTACCGTGGCTGCCATTTTATTCCAGCGTTTCGGAAATAGAAATTTAAAAAAATATGGTGGCCCCTCTCACCGGTAACCCACACGGTCGAATTCCACCACCCTTTCCATCCGGATGGCAGTCGACGGTAGGTGAGCACCACTAAACCCACCACCCATTAATGGCGGTCGGACCGGCCACGTAAGCTGGGTAAATAAAAAAAGAAGGGACAAATTATCCCGATAGGTTATGGGGGCCGGTTGGATGGCACTCCGTCCTAGGAACAATTATCGGAGCGGAAAGCTTACTTACCGTAGAAACTTAGGGGCCGAGGAAAAAGTCGGTACCGTAGAAAGTTAGGCGGTACTACCTCGACCGTTTTCTCCTTCCCTTACCGTAGGGCCGCAGCAAATTATAGTAAAGTAAGAAAGCCGTTTATCGGTAACGACTGCCGGAGATAGGTAATCAGCGCGGCCCTACATTTACCGGCCTTTTATCCGATAAACGGACCCGGGCCCGCCCTTTCGGTTAAAACCCCCGGCACCTTCCCGAAAGTTTCCTCAAATCCCAGTCTAACTGTCTTAGCCCGCGGCTTTATTCCCAGGACCTTGTAGACACCGACTAGGTGGATCGGACCGGGCCTTACCGAATTGCCAGTCGGCCTTACGCACGGGCCCACGGAAAATAAGGGATTAATAAATAAATGGAAAAGAAAGGCACCCGCCGCGCATTCCGCCTCCGGGTTCAGTCTCGGGTGGGACTGGCCGGCTATTCGCCTTCTATACCCCCTGATAAAGGAATTTAAGCGGCGGTGGGCCGGGGCCTGGTCCCAATCCAATTCGGTGGTAGCCTGTGGCCTATGGTCCCGGCTCATCCTAAATACGGGACTACTAGGTTAGAAGACCCGTGGCTAGCCAGGCGGTCCAGAATGGGAAATTACGGTGGACGGTGGTGGGGGGTTGGCCTACTTCCCCACCGATAGCCCGGGTAAATAACCGGAACTATTTACCCGGCATAAATAGGTACTATTTAGCTAACTGTGCCGGGTAAATAGTTCCGGGCTATTTAGCGCCACTCTAATACCAGATAACAGTTTGAACAGTTATTCTAAATACTAAATTCTGTTAAGTTGGACCGGCTCGGTCCGCCTTTTTCTTCCGCTCCGGGACTATTTTTTATATTCGGTCCGTCTGGGCGTAGCTAACTCCTTATCCATAGTAGACGTATTACTGCTTAGGTTAAAGCGGCCGGATATTCCCGTTAAGGATTTTTCTGCCAATTTATTAATGAACTTTGGGCCGGTTATTATTCATTTTTCCCGTGGTGGCGCCCTATCTAAAATACCCGGAAAACCCATCCAATTACGGAAGCGGAGTTCCACCCCTACCACGCTTTAGCCACCGGCATCCGGAAAGGAAACTTTCCCCATGCCGGTGGCTAAAGCGCTGGTTAAGGTAAGATTTTACGGGCGGGGGACCGCTAAATATCGTAACTTTCTCCCGGTAGATCCTCCTATCGACCACTCTACGCTTCCGGGCGCCACCATCCCAACAGATTCCGGGTGTGTTGGCTGCCAGACTAATTTGCTCCAAAAGTCGAATCGAATGCCAATATCCGAGAATACTCCCAAGGCAATTTCCTCGTATCCCATCACTCTCTCCATCCGTCACACTACCTGCTGGACAACCATCTCGGTCGATTTTTTTTGTTTTTGGTCAACGGATGACGCCAGTTTCCGTTCGATTATCATATTAACCGACCGGACCAAAATAACCCTTCCACCGGCCGCCCACTCCGGCTCAGGGGTCAGCCGGAGGGTGGAACGGGAATGGACGGCCCGGGCCCGGACCCCGGGATAAATATTTTCCAGAGATAGGATATCGAGGTTCGAATTCCAGAGTGGAAAGCTCGAGCGTTTCCACTTGGCCCATCCGGCCCGTCCATCCCCTCCTCCATCATCCGGCTGACCCCTCCGCCGGGATGGGCGGCCGGTGGAAGAGCTACTTTGGCCTCGTCATTTAGTATTCTTCCAGAATGGAAAGTGGCGTCATCTGTTAACAAAAAAAAATTGCCCACCGATTAGCTTTCCACCAATTTTTAACATAGAAATTTATTAAGGCAATTGTGTTTCAACAGGTAAATTCCTTCTCTCGGGGCGCTACTTCGTTCTGGAAACAGGTCCGAATCGGATGGAGGGAATTTTCATTTACGCTAGGGAAATTTATTATTAATTGTTTTTGGATTTCGACAATGAAATAGAGCGTGGTGGAGGAAATGAACGGTACGGTCAGACCGCCCACTTCATCTCCAACGTCACTAATACGCATTAATAAAAAATAATTAAAAACCTGCCACTAGAGAACTGGGCTCATTTACCTTCTTCCCGACCGGAAACGTGGTGGTGGAATCACCACCAAGGCGCTGTACAGTGGTGGTTTCCACTACCACCACTTTACGAAGGCGGAGGTAATCCGGAAAGAAAATTCGTTGGGTGGGGCTGGTACAGTCGGAAGTAAGTAATCTTTGGTCATTATACCTATGGCCCGGATGTAAATCCGGGCCATAGGTATAATGACCAAGAGTTACTACACTGGGTGCAGAAAGTATTTGCACACCCAATGTTTTCATCATATTCAGCCAAAAAAAAGATCTCAAAACAAAACAAACAGGTTCACAATATTTTATTGATGACAATTAAATATATTGCGAGCATAAACATAATATTAATATATATAAATGCCCAAAAATGGCAGTTAACGACATATGCAAAATGCAAAAAGTATTTGCACACGCTATTTTGAGAAGGGAAAAATGCAAATCAAAACGCGCGAGTATATGTAAATTAAGTAATACTGAGTTCTGCATGTGTAAGCTGAGACATCTGCACATTATCATATGGAATTGTGTAAACCATGTCCCCTAAGGTAAGTGAATTGTCAGCTGCAGAACAACAGCACATTATTTATCTACATTCGCAAGGAAAAAGCTATCGCACAGTTAGTAAGGAAGTCGGTAAATGTTCTCTACTGGGTCGGCCGGATTGGCCGCGTGGAAACGCTTCGGCTTTCCACTCTGGAGGACCCGGGTTCGAGTCTCGGGTCCCAC